>JAOSBN010088313.1:0-12061 GCA_027563595.1 Erythroxylum suave
GTATACTCTCCTACTGATCATAAGGTCTATATATCCAGAGACATTGTTTTTCATGAACAAACATTTCCATATCAAACTTCTTCACCTAGACATTGTTTTTCATGAACAAACATTTCCATATCAAACTTCTTCACCTCCAGTTTATTAGAATTCTCCTATATTGATACCTGATCTTCCTGGTCCTAAGCAAACCGTCACTCCTCCAAATACTACTGTGCCCTCTACTTCTTCACCTACTCCTACCTCTTGTTCTCCCGATTCAATTGTAGTCCCTTCACTTCCATTACCTTCTTCTGTTCCTTCTAATGTTCCACTTAGAACTTCCAACCGAATCAGAAGACCACCTACCAAGTTCAATGATTATGTCTCTCATTCATTCTTGACTCTTCGAACTTCCTTTATAACTCCTAGCACATTTCCTTTCTACTCCTCACCTCATATAGATTCTTCTTATCTTGCCTTTCTGGCTAATGTATCAAAGATCCAAAAACCTACATCTTTTGAACAGGCTAAGCATGATTTGAAGTGGCAGGAAGCTATTAGCAAAGAAATTGACGCACTAGAAGGGAATCATACGTAGGAGATCACCGATTTATCACCAGGAAGAAGAGCTATAGGTTGTAAATGGGTGTATAAGGTCAAATACAAATCAGATGGCTCTATGGATAAGTACAAGGCCTGTTTAGTGGCCAAGGGGTATAATCAAATAGAAGGAGAGGATTATTCCGATTCTTTTTCTCCTGTTGCAAAGGTGGTAACAGTAAGAATATTGTTTGCTTTGGCAGCAGCAAGACAATGGCCTGTGCATCAATTAGGCATTAATAATGCCTTCCTCTATAGATATATTCAAGAAGAAGTGTACATGAGACCTCTCCCTGGATATACTAAAGCCAAGAACAAACAGGTTTGTAAGCTCCGAAGATCACTTTATAGGCTTAAGTAAGCCTTAAGGCAGTGGAATTTGGAGTTTACTAATCAGGTCCAAGTTTTTGGTTTTCTTGAATCCCCTCACGATCATTGTTTGTTCATTAATCAAACAGACTCTGGACCTTTGATTCTAACAGTTTATGTCGATGATGTTCTTCTCACAGGACCTTCTGTTTCTCATATTACTGCTACCAAGGAGTTTCTGCATCAACTGTTCACCATTAAAGATATGGCAGAGGCTAAATATTTCTTAGGAGTTGAGGTTACTAGGTTCGATGATGGTATTGTGTTGAATGAGACAAACTATATACTTGATATTCTTCAGGGAGCTAGTTTACTGGGGTGCAAACCTGTTTCCACACCATTGCCGAAGGAGTTGAATTTACAGTCTGACAAAGGGAACCTGTTTTCTGATCCTGAACAATACAGATGTCTTGTTGGGAGACTCTTATATTTGGGAGTCACAAGGCCAGACATTACCCATGGTACTCAACAGTTGAGTCAGTATGTTCAGAAACCATTGGATATTCATTGGAAAGCTGCTGTTCATGTGTTATGTTATTTGAAAGGCTGCCCTTCCCTTGGTCTTTTTTATTCCAACAGCAATGATCTCACTCTTTCCTCTTTCTGTGATGCTGATTGGGCACAATGTGCCATCACTCAATTCTCTTTAACAGGTTATTGTATCTTCCTTAGGAATTCTCTCATTTCCTGAGAAACGAAGAAACAATCGATTGTTTCTCGTTCTTCTTGTGAAGCTGAATACCGAAGCATGGCCATGACAGTCTATGAGCTACAATGGATCTATTATATCCTTTTTGATCTCCAGGTTACGGTTCCTCTTCCTATTCCTTTTGCTTGTGACAATAAGTCTGCTATACACATCACAGCAAATCTCACATTTCATGAAAGGACAAAGCATCTTAATATAGACTGCCATATTGTTCGTAACAAGTACAAAGATGGTTTTATTCAGCCTCTGTATGTTCCCTCTCGGCTTCAACCAGCTGATCTATTCACCAAAGTGTTGCATTCTCCACATTTCCGTTTTCTATTGTCCAAGCTTAGTGTTTTTGATCTTCATTCTTCAAACCCTAAGCTTAAGGGGAGGATATACGAGTTAAAACATGATTTGCGGCATCCTTTGTTGGATAGTGACGATCTAGATTCTTCTCACATGTAGCTTGGCAACATCATTTGTTGCTTTAATTAAATGTTGGGGTCATTTTGTATTTAATTAAAGGTTGAGGGTGTTAGTTTGTAAATACTTAGCATAGGTAGTTAGTCTTTTGCTTAAGTCATGTATATATACGTATTCTTTTTGCAGATCTAAAAAGACCCCTTGAATGAATACACGATTTTTCCCTAAATCTTTTAACCGCCATGACTGTTTCTCCCAACTTTCTGTTCAATTTTCAGTTTGTTTGATGATTAATCTGAGCACGTGATAGTGCAATCTGAAGCCCAAATGATGACCCCATATGTTGATATCTACATATACAAGTCTTGGTGGATCTTACGTTTAAAATGCTGCGTTCTGCTTAATATTTAAAATATATATATATAAATACCAAAGATGGTTGAATAAGATGAGCGGCATATTTTAAAGAGCGGGTCCGTCCCACTAAACACAATCTAAACCTGACGGTCTTTTTGATGCCTTAGTGTAGAATACTCGAGTATGACTTACCTTTGTTTTCTTTGGGTGGTGTAGAAATATGACTTACCTTTGTATAATTCTGTTAAGTTAATAAAATGTGGTTGTTTCTAGTTAAATTTTAAGCTACCTAGTTACTAAAACATAAATCTATGTCACGGACACCCGTGAGTTTTTTAGTTTTTATCAAATTTATTTTGATTATACTATTATTATTTTAATAAAAAATTAAAATTAAAATTAAAATTAATTATACTACTATTAATTTTTATAAAAATAATAAAATAATTTTGTGTCACAAAACTTTTTTCCTTTTTTAATATTAATATTAAAATTAAAATGATAAAAATTATTTTAAAACAAAGTTTGTGTCATGTCAAACTTAAGTCACGCATGTAATCTTTCCACTTTTTCTTTTTTATTATTTTAAATTTAATTTTTTTAAATAAAATCATTAAGATAAAAATTGATTAATTTATTAAAAATTAAAAATTTTATTAATTTATTAAAATTTTTTTTATTAATCTATAAATTATATAAAAATATTAAATTAAATTTAAAAATTGATTAATGTTATTATTATTATATTAGCATGCATGTATATTAATGCAATATTAAACATGTTATATATTTTTTAGAGAATGCTTGTGAAGTGGAAATAAATTATATAATATATTATATATGGGGAATAATTTATTTTGGTCTTAACAACTTATTTTAATTGATTAATTTATTAAAATGGTTTAATTAATTTATAAATTATAGAAAAATATTAAATTAAATTTAAAATTTGATCAACTTTTTTATTATTATATGTTCTAATATTTTAATTAGATTTATAAGCTTAGTTTTGGTAAAGATAAATATCTAAAATCTAAATTCTTTTGAAAGTATTTTAAAAAATTAAGATATAATACTCAAGTCTTTATAATTTTTTTAAAGTTATATCCTTATAATTTATTTTAAATAGTTAATTTTATCAAATATTTTTAATAAATAGTTGATATTATTTACTGGTTAAATCACTTGATATGATAAATTATTAACTAATCCAAGATAGAATCAACTATTAAATTGCCAAACGGTCATGTTTAACGATCTCTTTGTGTTTTTTTCTTTCCACTGCGGCACAAGATGATTCCCGACAGCCTTGCAAACTCTGTAGATTACAGTGAAGGAGAACGATGGTGGCATTCCAAGTTAGCAGGAAATGGGGCAAGCGAAAAGAGTGATATTTACGATAATTTTGACAAGATAAAGAAGCGAAGGATAAGATGCAATAAGGACAACGGAGAAATAAGAGAAGACGATGGATGTAACTGGAGCCAAACGGGAGAGGATAGAATTTCTTTTAGGGTCAATGGGAATAGGCAATGACTCAAATTAAATAAGGGAAGAGAGGGATGGTTAATACTGACCATGGGCGATTTTGGCGTACTCATGGGAGTTGAAGGAGGAAAGAGGAAAATTAGGCTTTGGCTAGAAAGAGAGACAAAGAATATAAGATGAGATCAGCCTATCAGTCACGACTGGGTTTTCTTTTCTTTCTCCAAAAGCGACATTTTTAACACAGTTATAAACAAATGTTATTAATGTTTTGAGACTATGGTTAAAGAGTGACGGTGGAAGAGAGACAAAAAAAAGAATGTTAATTATTTAAGTTTAATTAAATTTATTTATGATTAATATTAACTTAGAGTTCATTATGTTAATTAGAATTTACTAAAATATATTATAATTCATAAAAAATTAATTAGAGTTAATACATAGGTCATGTAAGTTTTATATGTCACTATACATTTATATAAAAATAAAAATAAAAATATTACAATAGTCTTGATGTGACATTTAAACATAAATATAATTTTGTCAAAAATTTTGTTAATCTAAAGTTAAATTTGAACAATTTTGGAACATAATACTCTAAAACTTTAGGTTCTAACTTGCACTTTAATATAAATATTACAGTTAAAATACACTTTTATTTATTTGTATCAAAAATAAATACTACTCTTTTTTATTTGAATAAATTGGTAAACTCAATTAAAGACACTGAATATTGACAAATATAAATTTGGATTAAACTCTTTAGGACAACATTAAGTAACTTTATCGCAATTCTTCACATTTGGGGTGCAAGGGGGTCACGTGGACAGCTCAATTAAACATTCATGTTTTGCCAATATTTTAAAAATTAAATAGGAAGTTGAATTGATTAAATAAAATATTTAAAGTTTAAAGGTTCAACCGGTTTTAAATTACTATAAAATTGATATATAATAAACAAAAAATAAAAATTATAAAAGTAAGTTAACAAATATTTATTAAAATAAAAAATACCATTGTCTATTATTATATAATAAACTAATAATAAATCAAATATAATAATTCAAAATAAATTTAAATCTGACATAAAACTTAAAATAGAAATAAAAAATTAAAATTGTATTTTTGAAGGAGATTATATCTCACCTTCGTTAAAAGTTTCAAAATTTTCAATGTTCTAAAGACTAGTAATCAATGCTTCCATACAAAATATTTGCATTTGCATCAACTTCTTCTACTGTATTAAAATAAATTACAAATTAGTAATGTATGAAATTATTTTACAATTATAAATTTGTTATACATTGTATGATCAAAATAAGATATGAACTGACCATCAATAAATGTTTTTAATTCATTCATTATGACAAATACATTTTCTTCATACATTGTTTTTTCAAGTTTGTTATAATCAATATTAGAGGATGATTCTTCTTCTTTAATCCAAAAATTAACATAGTCAGTACAGTCAGTATCAACTAGATCGTATATTTGCTTCTTACTAAGCACTTCGAATATATAATAGAGAAATTATGAAGTTAATAATCAAAATTAATAAAAATATAAAATATAAAATACTTGTTCTTTATTCTCATATTATAAGTAGCATAAAAAAGGTTTTTAAGTCTTTAATGCTCCAGACAATTTTTTACTTTAAAGAACACTCAAATTATATATATAATCTGATGAGAAAGTAGTTTCATTGAGTAATCTAATAGTGAGTTTTTTCAATGTTAGAGCATTTTCATGAATAATTTCCGCCACTCGTCTATATTTTGAATTAATAGCAAACTAAAAAAAATATCATTAACAGGTAAAGAAAGAAATAAAAGTATAAAAACTTACTAGCCTGCATTTTTTAATCATAAATTCTATCTTTATTGATGATATACAAAAACTTATTAGTCTGCATTTTTTTCATCATAAAATCTCTCTTATTGATGATCTAGCAAAATTTTCTAAACCTTCACGATACAATTTAATTTTAGTTGTCGCCAGTGATTGCTCTTCAATAGAGAAAATACCTTTGTATTTAATTATATCAATCAAATTGTCCATAAATATTATTTGTACATGCGTCTCCACTATATGAATAATAAAGATTGAGAAAATAAGCTACTAAGTGGATTCTTTGAGAAAGATGCTCTTCCTATTGTCGTTCAAGAATATCCATATAAGGCTTGTATAAAATTTCCTTTCTTTTAAAAAGATTTATAATTTTTTTGTGAGCTCTATATATACACCATCATATATATTCTACAAAGATGCCTTCTCATCTGAGTAAAAAATTCTCCTTATAAACACAGTCATAATCTTTACAATAATTAAACAAGTATCCCAACATTTAGTATCTAGAATAATAACATAAACTTCTTTTCCTTTTGCACTCTTTAATAACTTATAACTTGAAAATACTTACTTGTCGCTAAATTTTGAACTAGTTGCTTATGTTCATAAACATTTGTCCAAGTAATAAATATAGTTGCAAACTTAATAGTAGCAGGACTCACAATCTCAACTCAATCTTTTTACTTTCTTAACTAAGACAAAAATATGATGATTATACACAAAAATTGTGATCTTAGATACAAATGAAGTAAGACTAGAAATACGGTTCATATTACCAATATCCTTTAGAAAAAGATATATATAATGAGCAATATCTAGATACTAATGAATATACTTATACTTTGATTGTAGCAAATACTCAGTTGATACATAATTAGTTGTATTATCTGTAAGAAAATGCATAACATTCTTTAGAAAACAATTCAAATAAAGCATCAAGACTTTTTACTGTATCAAAAGCATCAATATACTTGATAAAAATCGTTATAATATTACAATAAACCAAGAAATTTATCAACGTTCTTTATCTTTGACTAGTCCACCCATCTGCCATAATAATACATACTACTAATTCCCAACTAGACTTATATGGCTTCATAATTAACTGATTTTTCTTTTCTAAATCCTGAAGCAAAGGTATACCAATCTTATAATAAGAAGGTACCTTAAATCCAAAACCTATCATTGTTATAGCATTTATTGCTAATGTTATTTTATGCCATTGCAACCAATAAATTGGATGCAAATTAATGTATGACATTATTTTGAATTAATGAAAAGGCTTTATTTATCTTTATGTATTAATTTAAATAATTTGTATGTTTTAATGCTAAAGGTAAAATCCTTGGAATAATTACTGTGAGATCATAATTATGAGATTTAATTTATCCATATGTATTATTCCTAAATGTTCCTAGTTGTAATTTCATCAGGACAGGATATTGCTGAAACGGTAAAACTAGCACACATTATTTTTTTTTCTTACGAAGAAAGTAATTGATCTCATAAAAAAGTATAGAGATACTTAAACTAATGTGTGGGTGATTATTAGAGAATAAGTTACTGACTCAATTATGAGAATTCTAGATGGAATATTACTTATGTGTCTATGGATTATCTTATAATGATGGTTGTATAATTGATCATCAGACTTGAGATTACTAAGGTATCTCGTGTGAGAATTATTATATTTTGATGCTACTTATGAATTTGATTTTATTAAAATTAAATTAATTATAATTACAATTAGAATTTGATTTTAATTGTAATTAAATTAATTTTAATTCCTTTAATTATAATTAAAGACTTTCTATTTAAAGGGAAAAACATTTTTAGAAGCTATCACTTTTTGTCTTCTTCCTCTCAAATTAGTGTGGAGAATTGATTTATGGATACCGTTAGAAGCTGGATATTTGAATAGCTCGTGATTAATAAATCGGAAAAAGTTTGAAAAATTTTTCAATAGGAAGACAGACAAGGTACGATTTCTAATTCGTTTTTATTTTATTCAAGTTTAATCAATTATCTCTAATACATTGTTGAATGAGTGCATGCACCCCTCACGATATTCCCGAACTTCTGCTTTCTTTCTTTATTTATATTTTTAAAACCTAAATTGTCTATTTAATTAATTTAATAGTGATTAAATTAATTTCTACTCCTAACAAAATTGAAACGTGTTTTACTAAAATTTGAAAATTGCTTTCAAAGGGATTTTTATTAGAAAAATTTTGGAATTTAATTTAATTTTTCAAGAGTTGAATTTTTAAATTAAATTTATTATCAATTCAATAATTAGAATCAAGAAAAAGTTTTAAATAATTTCTTTCATAATTAGATTACGTTAGAAATTATAAATATAATGAGATTATATTATTTTGATGAGATCAGAAAATTTTTCAACTTTTATATCCCTAAATAAAATATTAAGTACACGTTATAAACGTGATAGTTGTCTTCCATTATTTGAGAATAAAACTAGAATTCTGTTTATTGTTTGACTTGTTGAGTAAACTCAATGTTACTTTAACCTGAATATGTTTTATCTTAACTTAATGGATCTGAGTTAACTAAATTTATATGATTTGGATGAGTAAACTCATGATCATATAGATTTAGAGGCAAAGTTAGGAATAATACCTGTGATATATTTTGGCAAAAGTTGTCACCTAACGGTTTTAGGAGTCACATGAGATGTGATTGAAAAATAATTTTCTACCTGATTTAATTTAATTTAGTTTGTTAAGCAAACTCAAGATTAATTAATTTTAAATAGGATCCTAGCCCACTAGGAAATTATTTGATAATTTTTCGATATAATAGTGAGGGCTATTATTTTGAATAAAATAGTGAGAGTAATCAAATAATTTTAAAGTCCTTATTTTATTTTACTTTTGGATATGAAGTAATATTTTCTCCTTTTTTGTTTTTCGGTTATTGAATTTGAAGATGAGAACCAACCTAACATTAAGGAGCATCATGTTAACAAGTTGACTAGACCTAATTTTTCAAACTAGTTACGAAACTTAAAAATAATTCTTAAGCAAGAAAAGAAGTTATATGTTCTTGATACTCCTGCTCTATCAAAACTTTGTTCAGATGCAACTGATGAAGATTGAGAGAAATATTAACGTTATGTTGATGATGTTGAACAAGTTACATGTATGATGTTAGCTTGCATGTCTCCTAAACTTCAGAGGTAGTATGAAAACATGGATGCATCTACTATAATATTGCATCTCAAGGAGTTATTTGGTGCACAAAGTAGGGTGGAGAGATATCAAATCTCCAAGGCATTGTTTCAATGCAAGATGACAGTCTCTAAGTTTGAGCTTTTCACAGTTCGTGGTGAACTTCAACAGGAACTATAAGGACATAACATTGCTTGAACTGTTGAACATGCTCAAGATTACAGAAGGGTGTCTTAAGAAGGAACTCAGTTCTGTACTTGTTGTCAATTCTTTTAAAAGTAAGAAAAAGGCCTTTAAGAAGAATAATAAATAGAAGGTTTCTACTATTGTAGTAAAGGCCAAAGGAAGTGTCAAGAAGAAGAGAATGACAAGGGCATATGTTTTCATTGCAGAGTCAACAGACATTGGAAGAGGAAATACCTATCTTATCTTGCTGCCTGAAAGATAAGAAGCTTAAAGAAGTTGTCTCTTTAGGTATGTTTATGATTGAGATCAATATTTCTGCTTCTGTTCCACATTCTTGGGTATTAGATACTGGTTTTAGTTCTCACACATGTAATAACATGCAGATGTTAACAAGGAATAGATCATTGAAGAAAGGCAAAATCGACCTGCGAGTTGACAATGGAGCAAGAGTTGCTACATTAGCTGTAGGAACTTGTAGTTTAACTTTGCCTTTTGACCTTGTATTAGAACTTGATAATTGATATTATGTTCCTGTTATTACAATAAACATAATTTCTATTTTTTATTTGGATTTGAATGGATTTGTCTTTGTAATTAAGGATAACATTTGTTCTTTTTATAAAGACGATGTTTATTATGGATCTGGATTACTTACAAATGGTTTGTATTAGTTAGATCTTAAAAGGTCAATTCTTAACATAAATAGTAAAAAAAGAAAATTAAGTAACCAAACTCTATCTTATTTATGGAATTGTAGGTTAGGTCATATCAATAAAACTAGAATCATAAAATTACATAAAGAAGGATATTTAGATCCTTTTGATTATAAATCATACGAAACTTGTGAATCTTGTTTATTGGGAAAAATGACCAAACTGCCCCTTAATGGAAAGGGATAATGCGCTAGTAAGTTACTAGAATTAATACATTCAGATGTATGTGGGCTTACGTCCACAAATGCTAAAGGTGGATTCTTGTATTTTATTACATTCACAAATGACCATTCTAGATATAGTTATGTGTACTTGATGAACAAAAGTCTGAATCATTTAAAAAGTTTAAAGAATATAGACGAAAGGTAGAGAAACAAATTGGCAAAAGTATTAAGACACTTAGATTAGATCGAGGTGGTGAATACTTAGCCCATGAGTTTCTTAGTTACTTAAAAAAAAAGAATGCGATTGTTGGGCCTGGGCCTCGGAACTTATTTTGGGGCGATGAAACGCTAAAAATTGGGTGTCTTTCTTTTAAAATAAAAATAAAAATTAAAAAAAATACAAGGGTCATAATTAGCACTTAATAATAAAAGAACATAAAAATAAATAAATAATTTAACAGGGAAAGAAGTGTATGGTCGTGCATAAAATGCACGCCCGTGCTTTAATTTGCATGGCCGTGCTTCCTCTCAAGAAGTTGTATCGTGCTCAAGCACAATTGTGAAATTCCATGAATAATGCGGTCGGTTGCGATCATGTCATGATCGTGCTTGTGCATGATCGTGCAATTTGACTCTAGCACTTCCATTCCTAATCTTCATAACTTTCAACTCCGATGTCCAAAAATTTCAAACTTTATGTCGTTGAAAAGATAAGAGAATAAGCTAAAACTTTCATGAAGACATCTTATTCTAATTTATCCTATATCAATACAGTTTAATCATTTAAAAACAGAGCACAATTTTCTACCAAAAATAGTGTTATAGCCTTTACCAACCCCAATGGTGCTATCTTGTAAAGGCCATATCTTCTTTGTTTGAAGTCCAAAAGTTACAAACTTTATACTCTTAGAAATATAAAAGAATGAGCTAAAAATTTTATGAAGACAATTTTGTCAAAATATTCCTATATCAATACAGTTTATTCATGGAACTCAGGACACAATTTTTGTCCCCTTTTTCCCTTTATGCCTATTATACATTTTAATTAAAACCAAAAGACCCCAATCAAACAAACATAATTCATACATATAAGATTCCTAACATAAAAGACTCCAAACACAACAATTTAATTAAGAAAATCTATCCAAAAACCATCAAATAACTCATAATTTTTATTCCCAACCGAAACTGACAACTTAACAGAGTGAGAAATTTGAACATGTACAAAGGAAACTTCATTAGCTCTTTCATTCATTTCTTAAACAAAATAGACTTTGTACTTCACTTGAATTACATATCAAAAGTCAAATTAGTAACATAATACAAAAATACAACATGTATGCTCATGCTTGACATGTTTGTAAAGCTACCAAAATTTGTTCAAACTAACTTAGTTACAAAACGTAAATTTCTTGGAATTTGCCGACGTTTGCAAGGAATAATTATCTACTTGTTATGCACCTGAGGAGTGAAAAATAATGGGGTGAGCTGCAAAGCTCAGTGGCTAATATATTTATAGCCATCGGTAACGAGCTATACATACAACTAAGCATATTACATATATTTATATCACATTTTAATCTATTAATCAGATTATCCACAGTTCAAGCTCATAGACAAACATATTATCACATAAATCAAATCGTGTATTCTTCAACCATCAATCATAACTTCACTTATGTATAATGTTCAACAAATCAAAGCAAAATACAGATATAGAATGGCTTGAGAGAATCCCGTGAAATGAAATGGTGAAACCAAAGTTTACACCATAAACAAAATGAGTCCATTTTTCGAAGCTCTTATGTCACAAGCGGGCGGCCGGGAGAAGGCTTTAGGTCAACGTGCATGTGAGATCAAAATGATATCTCTCTTGCCTACATAAGCAAATTTTTTGATGCTCACACATTTCATAACACATCTCATTCTTTCATACTTCATGTACTTTTATGTTTTTTATCAATTAAAAATACAGTAAAATCTTTCAAAACATAACAAATAACATATCACAGTATATTTTTTTCCACATTCATAATGATTTAAAGTCAA
>JAOSBN010088324.1:0-12061 GCA_027563595.1 Erythroxylum suave
TGAGGAATTTTTCCAATTGAGGAAGGTATGTGGATTTGAGTAATATAAGAATTAGATAAAGGTGAAAGAAAAAAAAATTTATACCGATTCGGATAGGTTTAGTCTAGGTTTCCAACGGAATCATTTTTCTCTGTTCTTTGTTTTCGGATGTCAAATCCACTTTGTTAAGTTTTTGGTTTGCTTCCGCTTCGATTTGTTTTGGATTCGGATTCGTATTTTATTCGTTTCTGATATGATTTCGCTTTATGTTTCCGTTTCGGATGCCTTCTTGTAGGATCCATTCCTTCGATTTGTTTCGATTATTGTTTCGCCTGTCGTTCGCTTGGTCTTTCAAACCTTTCGATTTGTCTTCGTTTCGAAATTTTCATTTCGTTTTCCACTTTTCTGGTTAGGGTCCGATTTCCGAGATTGGGTCCCAACAGTCTTGGTTTATTACCTTATAGCAGACGATAAAGCTTTTCTCATTCTTTGAATCATCTTTGCTAATTTTTTTGAAAGAGGAGTTTTTATTTCCCTTTGTTTTCTTTTTCCACATCCTTCTAATTTTTCTTGAAATGAAGGATAGTTCGTCTTCATCTTCACTTGAATTTTGATTAGATTCACTAGCATTATCATTCTTGATTTCTTCAATCTTTAATGCTTTTAAAGACGTACTTCTATTTTCTGCATTTTCTAATTCTTCTGACCAACCTTCAATGCAATTGATTTATCCCTTCTGGGTTTATCTTTTGTGTCAAGCTCTACTTCATAAATTTTCAATGAACCAAGCAATTCAAGCTCTACTTCATAGATTTTTAAGGAACCAAGCAATTCACCTAGCTTTACTTTGCTTAAATCCTTGGCCTCTTGTATTACTGTTACTTTGGGTCTCCATCTTTTTGAAAGACTTCTGAGGATTTTTCTAACATGATCTTGACTATCGTAGATTCTCCCCAGAGCTTTAAATCCATTAATAATTGTTTGGAACCATCCAAACATTTGATCAATAGACTCATCATTTTTCATCTTGAACAGCTCATACTGATGAACAAGAATACCAATCTTGGATTCTTTCACCTAGTTTGTGCCTTCATATGCAATGGCTAATGTGTCCCACATTTCCTTTGTAGATTCACGTCCATGAACCTTATCATATTCACTTATGCTGAGAGCACAACTTAAAAAAAACTTGGCCTTTGAATTTAATTGAACACGAGCTTTCTGATTAGCTAACCATTGGTCACGAGAGATGCATTTCTCTTCGAAGTCTGTTGGAATATATGGACCACTTTCAATGATATCCCACAGATCAATGTGTGTGGATTATATGAAGAGCCGCATCCTGTCCTTCCAATAATGATAATCTTCACCATTGAATGTAGGGGGTCTTGAGACGGGGGTACCTTTAGCTCTAAAAACATGTGATTCAAGCATGGATCTTTGTCCTCACTTTGTAATAGTGTTTCTTGGAAACTTACTCTCTGATACCAACTGAAGTAAATCACTTGTTAATATAGGAATCACAGATAATATGTAAAATACACAAAAGGGGGGTTAAATTGTGTTAAATTGTCTAAGATAGTAATCTTTAGAATCTTCTTGTTTTTCTTGAAAAACTTAGACGATTACAAAACAATGCACTTAATTGGTTTAAGTAATGCAACAGTGGAAATAATATCTATTCTTCTAATAACAAGAAATTAAAGAGATAAGGGTTAGAGAATATGAAACCGCGATTTATACTGGTTCACCCTTAACCTTTGGCATACATCTAGTCCTCAAAGTTTATTTGAGATTTCACTATCTCTTACAACTTTACAAGTATTCTTTCTACCCTTCCAGAGCCTCTTCAGGTCTCTTACACAAAGTATTCTTTATTTGCTATCTTAGCCTCTTCAGGCTCTAGCCTTCCTTTCACTTGAAAAGATATTGTTTAAGCTTTCTACACTCACGTTATAAATGTTTTTGATCTCTCTTCTTCCTTCTTTTCACTCAGGATATTTTTTTGCAGTATACTCACTTGATCACAGAATTGTTTCGTGTAAGTAGAAGTAGGTAAAAAGTTGTTTTATCTACAACTACACTTGATATTTATAATCTAATTCTCCAACGATCTTTTTGAGAAAACCGCTTGTAGAATCTTCAAAGATTTGTTATTAGTTAAGTCATGTAACGAACTCCAACTAACTAACTAACTGACTTTGTAGATTTTTCTTCAGTTATATCATCTTGATTTGATTTATATGCTTCGTCTTATGTCTTCGCTTCATCTTATGACATATAACTTCATCTTAGACATGTGACTTCGCCTTAGTTACTTGATCTGGTCCATCTCATACTTTGTCTTAGGAAGCTTTTGAATATCATCTTGATTTGATGATTTGTGCTACTTACTTTTATCTGCACACTTAATAAACTCATCAAAACATTTCATATATTTTTTTAAATTATTATTATTTGACTTTCATCAAAAGCAATAGAAGAAGTGAAGTCATTTTGACTTAACAAATGTGTGCCTTGTTTAGCTCCTTTAACATGCTCCCATTCTTAAAGAATTCAAACCACATCAATCACTATAGTTTTTGTTAAAGGTTAGGTTTTGTTAAAGAAATAGTCATTAAGACCATAAGGTCTTTATGCCTTGTTAAGGTCGAGTGAAAATGGAGCCTCCTCCACATATATATCTTTAAAGAGTTTGATTAATGACTCAACTAATTGATTAAAGAGTTGTTCCTTAATAATGGATTTCACCATATTAGAATTGGATGAAGCACTAATGTTTGTTCCAATTGTTTTGGTAAGAAGGTATAAGCTTCTTGGCAGATCTTCTTTAAAGGTTATATCACAAACATTTTCATCCTTTAAGGAGATAATTTCGCTAGTATTCCTCCTTGCAATGAGAGTTTTATGAAAAAAATAAGTGTTTGCCTTTATCCTTTAGCCAAAATGTCCTAACCCTTGACTCAACAAGGAAATGTTAAATTATGTCCCTTGGTTATAGTGGAAAATTTTGTTTCCTCCTATTTATATAATTGATCATTATCTAAAGCTTCATATAGAGCACATTGAAATGTATTAGGGTCCTTCCTTGTCTCTTTGAATGATAATTAATTGTTAAAACATTTATGACTATTTAATCTTTTATGTTCATTTTTAACTAACTATAATTTCCAAATAAATAATTTACTGTCCCTTATACTAGTAGTAAGCATATTAGAAAGAGTTAAATCAAAGCCTCCCACTTTAGTTAAATAATTTTTGAATCAAAATAGGAATTTTCTTCTTTACTGAATGAAAATGTTTTACACTAAAATAGGGGTATAATCAAACAGTAGATGACAATTGAAAGCTACTACTTTTTGGAATGTTCTCCATCTTTAAATCATTGGCCAAAACGCTATCCAACTTCTTCATTAGCCAATTCTTCTACTATTTGTTTATCCATATGTAAAATTTTTCCTCCATCCTAAGATCAGTAACATAGATTTGATTGGTAAAGTCTTTAAGTTCATCAATATTATATCTAAAACTTATATCATCTTTAACTTATATTGAGTACATTATGCTATTAAAATCACATATAATCATCCATGGCTCATACATGTTTCCATGAATATCCTTAAGATTGTTTCATAATAAGGTCCTTTGAAAGCTATAATTAAAAACATGGCTAAGATATGGAAACTTACATTTGCATTTTTTGTTATGATGAATAGGCGTATCAATTATTGCTCCACAAAGATTGGTGTTGCTTTTACTTCACTAGCATCAAAAGTTGCTAGTAATCATCTATTATAATGACAATTATGACTTGTGATGAAGGTCCAGTGCTTCTTAAGGAAGCTTAAGCACTTACGATTACTCTCCTTAATCTTAGTTTCCAAAAAGCCTATCAGAAAAGGGCTAGATTCTTATAGAAAATACACAACCATCAGTTGTTTATTAAGGATATTAAGCCCTTTTGTATACTAAACTAGGATAGTCATTAAGAGGGAGATGAGGTTTTCTTCTACCTAATAGTGATGTTTCTTATAAATTTTTAAAAGTTGGGCTCTGAATGTATCCTATACAGGCTTTTCAATTAGATTACAAAAATTTTTGAAAATATTTCTTATATATTTTGATCAACTACCTCCCTGTGGTTGGATAGTTTTATAACCTCTATATCCCCCTTAGGTGCCTATTGAGCTTGAATTTCGTCAATTTCCATTATGGGAACCTCATTGTTATTAATAGCATTAAAGGATCCATCTTCTGAGAGCTTGTTAATTTCTCCTTTAGTATTAAGAGATTTGATATGATGGTCTTTATTAGAAAGTTCAACATCTTTCTCAATTGACCTACTGGTAGTGTTATTGTTCCCTACATTATTATTGTCCTTAATATTCATATGATCCGTATAATCCCCTAACTGAAAAACGTTCCCAATTATTCTCCAAATTTATTTTTGATGAATTTTTTAGGCCTCCAATTATAAAAAACTATAATATGGTCTTCAAAGAGGTTATCATCTTCATCTAGTCTTAATCAAGGTATATTTTCTAGAAATTCTTTAAAGATGTCAATTAGTAGACATATTCAGGTATTAGTATAACTAGCCCTTTTTAAGTTGATTGTTTCTTCATCAATATATAATGGCTCGTCTATATAACTGGCAAAGTGACTTAGTTCTTTAGTTTTCTAATATTCAATGGGTATATTATATATACTCAACTAAACTGGAATCTGCTTCTGCCTTAAACCTTGTAACTTAATCCTTAGTTTCTAGAATTGAAGGAGGAGAGGTTTAGAAGGAAGGGTTTATATCTAATCCAAAAAAAATTATCAAAATAATTAGAGAAGAGAAAGAAAAAGAAAATAATGAAGACTCTAAAAACAATTAAGGATTGGCTAAAGGAAGAATGCACTAATGATAAATGGTGGAAGGAGAGACCAAAAGAGCCCCAAGGGGAGAATAGGCTTATTAAAGGAGGTTAGTTTGAGAGAAAAAAAATGATAAAGACAAAAGCTTGAAGTAAGGAAGCATATATAGAGTACTTGTATAAGCTAACATCACCATACAAAATCATGGAACTCTTTGAGCTTCTTTGTATAAGTCAACAAGAAGAATAATTTATATGAGTTATCTTTTCCTAGCTTAGATCAAACTTTATGAAAACTCTTAATATTTTTTAAGCTCTTTCAGATCTTTCTGTAAACAAGGATAAAAGCCTACTAATAATATCCACTAGGGCAAGTGCAATCTCTAGCTACTTAGCTCGTATAATAAGACTAAAGGCTTCAAACCTTTATTACTTACCCATATATTACAATTATTTCCAAGAGACTGATATACATAGATTTTAAGCCCTTACTTGAAAGGACTAACTTTAGAGTTATAACCTAGTGTAACAAGAGTTTATTTATAGTAGGTGATAGAATGTGTGCATTACAAATTTTGCCTAACTCTACACATGAAAATTTGTAGTTGTGGTGAGTTGGGATCAAATCCACAGGAAATTAATTGATGCAAGGAAAATATAAAATGGGGTTTTTAGGATTTTAAGCAATTTAGAAAAAAAAGTAAAAGTAAAAGTAAACTATCGAAAACAAATTAAAGTAAGCAATCGAAAATGATTAAAGTGTCGAATATACATAAGGGATTCTAGGGTCAATCTCAAGCTAAACGTGATTAAACATATCCCATCATCCTAACATCTTCACACCTCTTCGAACTATTGATCTAAGACTAGCAGTATGCTCTGCTAATCTCGATTTTCTCCTAGGTTATGTTTAATTAAGATACGATTATTAATTAAACCTAGCTACCGAATAACCTAGGATACAATCTCTAGATTCAATTTGGAAGCTGGATTACGAAGTGGAAAATGATCAATATAGGTAGTAACCTCGCACGTTTGGGTTATGTAAACTAGGTTATGTTGTTCTTAATGATCCGAGACCATTAGATGCTACTCACAAACATCAAATGTAGCAATTATGGATTGCATTCAAGTTTATGGCAATAGGTTCATAATAGAACAATCCAAATAATGTATTAAGTTCATTTATACAAAAACCTAATTCAATCAACATAAATAACAAAACAATCCAAATGGAGATTAACAACGTTAACAAGATGAAATAGCTTAACCATGACTTGGCGTCAATATCATCATTAAACCAGCATTGGTATGTCTAGTCTTTCATCTTCTCCGTGGGTCTCTAAGCATCAGCTAAGAACACCTTTGTTTCCATAGAAAACTGAAGAGAAATAATCAAGAACAATTGCTGTTCAGTTATTTTCTAGCCCTCATCCACTTGGAAATTAAAAAGGACCAAATGTAGGAGCTGTTGTCTTTTTCTTGTTTAGCCACTACTCTATTTTGTGACAGCCCTCTCACCCCCTTCAGTTCTCACTCACTTTACAGCCAACACTTACCTTATTACTCTACACTTTCTTACGTTTTATCCAGCCACCAAATTCCTCTTCCTAGTCGTCCCACCTAACATACATCTATGTTTTATTCTTCAAAATGCAGCAACTGACACACATCTTTCCACGCAGCTGACCTCCCCTTATTCTATTTAAAAGCTAGGTTTTATGTAAAATGGGACGAGTGTTGCGTGCTTCCACACTCCCTTGCTTGTCCAATTGCATCCGACACACCACACATCTTTTTATACTTTAAATGGTGGATTAAATATGGAATGGATATGTGGCATGAAAACGCTGCATTTCCCCTATTCATTGTTTCTCATTCATGTCACATGATCTTATGGCGGTAACATTTGAATTGTTATAGGGGGTGTTGGGGTTTGGGTGGGCTGATTATTTTTCTCCAAAAATCCTAGCTGTCATAACATTCTCTTTATAATAAAAACTAGGTTAAAAGAAATGTGACAACTATGAGACAATCACACTCTAGTTGTATACTCTATCTTGTCTCCTGTTCTTGTAATCTTCGTCTTCTTCTTACTTCATGAAGACAATAGGGTATGATTCTTTTAGAAAATGACTCAATAATGGTTTCGACTCACTTTAGCTTCTTCGCTTTCGAATCGTACCTAAAACCATAAATGAAGTAAAGTGAGTATCTTAAGCATTTTTGTATCATTAATCACTAAGTGTTATTGAATAAATATGCAATCAATTAAGAAAATATCAATTTCCCCCACACTTAGCTTTTGACCGCCCTTAGGAAAATTGTCAAAATCAAAATCACGAACTAAAACCTTTACTCATTTTGCATATTTTTTAAGAATAGATAATCATAAGTAAAGATGAATGACTTTCAAAACCTATAGCAATAACTCGATATTCAAAGCTTCTACTCATGACAATCAACATTCATCACTCTTAGAAACTAATTAATCTAGAATAAAATATTTCCATAGGTACACTCAAACACTATTCATGATCATAACAATTCACAACTTTGCATATCATTTCATTTCTCCACCACTAAAAGTCATATGCATAATCATGAATCAAAGGACTTTTCTAAGGTTGTAATGTGGAAAAGGGTAAGGTTAGATGTATTTTGGATAATGTATCATAAATGCCATCAAGCTAGTGAAGAAAAGTAACACTTAATGAGATATCAACTGCACAAGTTAACATTCATTCAAGACTAGGTACCGTCAGCTATGATGAATGCAACCATTATATTTCATAACTCAATTCAGATCTCACACCATAAGCCACATGAACATAACATAAAGAGTGCTTCATCCAAAACAACATTTGCCTCATATGCAAAATATTCAAACCACCCATTCAATACAACTTAAGGAGGATAAACCATTAATTAACAACTTTTGAAAGAAATCATATTTGCTCTTTGATATTTTTGTTCAAGCTCACATTTTTTTCTTTTTCTTTTTTCAAATATAATGTGATAGAAGCTACATCAACATGGGATTCATAACATGGCATATTAACAAACATAACCAACCCATATGTATGCATACCCCCACATTTAGGCTTTTATACAATAACCATCATTAAGAATTAACAAATGCCCTACTAGCTTTAAGGCTTGGGTATGGCATTTGGCTGGGTGAATGTAATGTGGTTTATATAAAAGGAACAGTTATTAAAGCTCAAAGGGGGTAAGAAAAGGAAAATTCACATTAATGATTAGACTATTTGGCTAATATAGCTCGTAAACAACAAAGAATGTCTAATCATTTTCATGAAAATGCATGTGATAAAAATGTGATCTTGAATAGAAAATCAAAGCAAAGTAAGGATGTAAATGTCATAAAGGTCACACATAACAAAATAAAGTGAGACTAATATGAATGTGTTAGTCTAATACGACCCAAAATCTCATTGGTTTTTGTCTACTGCTAGTAATTGCTCTTCTAAAGATAATGCGCATTAACCAATCATAAGAGTAAAAGTACATGCTAAGGTTACCATTGGTTTTTCTAGTCAATTCACACTTTAATTATGACTAAATAATCTTAAAAGCAATAGAAAACAAGAAAAATTTTATTTTGTTTGTTTGATTTTGAAAACCGCCTAAGAAGTCACATAAGCTACCACTAAGCTTAAAAACATGCATAAAAATTAATATCCGTACCCCATACTAAAACTTACATTGTCCTCAATGTAACATCAAACACAAGAAATGGAGTAGTTTATGAAAATAATTTATGTGAAAATGTAAATAACAGAAATTAACTTCCCTTGGGTTGCCTCCCAAACAGGGTCTTTGTTTACGATCGTTGGCTCGACTCCCTCTTGTGTGCATCAAGTGACACTAGTCACTTTCTATAGCATCAACACCTCGAAATCCTCCGTTTGAAAGCCTTCATAATACAGCTTCAATCGATGACCATTCACTTTGAATGTCTTATCAGTTTTCAAATTCCATGTCTCTACTGCACCAAAAGGAAAGACATGAGTAATAACAAATTGGTCAGCCCAACTGGAATGCAACTTACTTGGAAATAGTTTGAGTTTAGAGTGATATAGTAACATTTTTTGGACCACTGAAAAGCTTTTTCTTGAAATCATCTTATTATGAAAAGCCTTCTTCTTTCCCTTATATATCATTGCATTCTGGTAGGAGTCCTTCCTCATCTCCTCTGACTCTTGAAGCTGCAATTTCCTATACACACCTGCATCATCCAAATTCGTATTGCATGTTTTGATAGCCTAATATTCCTTGTGTTATAATTCCACCGTAAGATGACATAGCTTCTCAAACACTATTTTATATGGAGATATATAGGATGAGTTATAAAACACCAATCCTTCCTATTGGGTTGCATAGTTTTCTCCAAGATCAACTTGATTTCTTTATTTGAGACTTCAGCTTGCCCGTTAGTTTGGGGATAGTAAGCAGTGGAAACCTTATATATGATGTGATATTTTTTGAACATTACTTCCATCACCCTATTGTAAAAGTGGGTTCCTTTATTGCTAATGATTGCTTTTGGTGTCCCAAACTTAGAAAGAATGTTAGCTTTAACAAAATCTGCAACAAACTTTGCATCATTAGTCCTATTCACTTTAACTTCCACCCATTTAGAAACATAATCGACTGCAAGAAATATATAAATAAAGCCAAAAGATGGAAGGAAAGGTCCCATAAAGTCAATACCCCAAATATAAAAAAAATTCATAGAAAAGCATAGGGTTATGGTGATTGATCCTTACGAGACAAGTTACCTAACCATTGGCATCTTTCACATGATTTGCAGAAAGTATATGCATCTTTAAATAGTGTGTGCCAGTAGAAACTGCTTTCCAGAACTTTACAAGCTATACTTTTTCCTCTAAAATGTCCTCCATATACATAAGAATGACAGAAGGCTAGGATCGAGGGTGCTTCACTTTTGGGTACACACCTCCTAATGACTTGATCTATGCAATGCCTCTAAAGATATGAGTCGTACTAGACGTAATACTTTGTTTCATTATGTAGCTTATCCCTTTGTGTCGTTGACAAACCAAAAGGTAATTTGTTAGTAGCTAAAAAATTGACAATGTATGCATACTATGGTGATTTCACATCAACAAAAAGTAATTGCTCATCTGGAAATGTTTCTCACAGAGAGATATCTTCTTCTTCCTTTATCAAAAGGTTGAGATGGTCAACCACCACATTTTCTACCCCTTCTGATCTTTGATTTTCAAGTCAAATTCCTGAAGGAGGAGGATCCATTTGATCAGCCTAGGTTTTGCCTCCTTCTTTGTGAGCAATTATCGTAAAGCCACATGGTCAAAATAAAAAATTACTTTACCACCAAACAAATACGATTGAAAATTTTCCAAATTGAAAACCATAGATAATAGTTCTTTTTCAGTAGTTGAATAATTCAATTAAGCTAGGTTTAGAATCTTAAAAGCATAGTAGATGGCAGTAAAGCTTTTCCCACTTTTTGTCCTAAAACCACCCCCATTGCATAGTTGCTTACATCACACATGATTTTAAAGAAGGGGTTCCAATATAGAAATTGAATCAATAGTGGGTATGTCAGAAGCTCCTGAAGTTTGTTGAATGCTTCTTTACACTTCTCATTGAACTCAAAGAAGACGTCTTGTTGTAAGAGCTTGTATAGTGGTGTGACTATCTTCAAAAATTCCTTAATGAACCTTCGATAAAAACATGCATGCCCAAGAAAGAACACACTTCCTACATAGTAGAGGGTAAGGTAAAGAACAAATAAGATCAACCTTAGATTTGTTTACCTCAACACCCCTAGCAGATATAACATGGCCTAAAACTATACCTTGCTTTACCATAAAATGGCATTTTTCCCAATTCAGCATAAGGTTAGTTTCTATGCGTCGTTCCAAGGTAATAGCAAGATTCTTAAGACATTCATTAAAAGAAGAACCATATACACTAAAATCATCCATGAATACCTTAATGATCTTCTCAACATTCTCAGAAAAAATGCTCAACATACATCTTTTGAATGTAGCGGGTGTGTTGCATAATTCAAATGGCATTATTTGGTAAGTGAGCATGTTGAATGGGCATGTTAATGTGATATCTTCTTGATCTTCCTATGTGATTGGGATTTGAAGATAATGTTGGGACCCCACCCTTGCGAGTCACATGCCCGACATCTTAAGTGACATTTGGACGTGCATCCCACAAAGGTAGCATGCCCACACCATCGAATCCTCAAAAAGAACTCACTTTACCTATTTTCGGACATATTTATGGGAAACTCAAAGTGAAATTTCAATTTGACCTCTTCAGAACATTTTGTCGCCCCCCCTCCCCCTGGCTTAAGTCCCTAAGGACACCAAGATCATTTAATTTGGTTTTGTCCTCAATCATACTGAACCTTTTGCAGGGAAATAGCCATAACTTCCTCTAGAAATATTTGATTAAGGTATTCTTTGGATTTCTTGAAAGAGGACTTTAAGATCTACAACTTTCATGAAGACCACAAAGATAGAACAGAAGATAGGCCAGGCGAAAAAGTAGAAGAAGCAGAACATAGAAGAAGATGACATCATCATAGAAGAAGCAAAAAGGCAGAAGAAGCAAAACATGGAAGAAGATGGCGTCATCACAAAAGAAGCAAAACATAGAAGAAGATGACGTCATCACAGTAGAAGCAAAACATAGAAGAAGATGACATCATCACAGAAGAAGCAAAACATAGAAGAAGATTGTGTCATCACAGAAGAAGCAAAACGTAGAAGATACAACTTCACTCTTGAACATCTTCCCTTATAAGGGCCATAACTTTCAGCTCCAATGTCCAAAATTCTCATACTATATACCGTTGGAAAGATAAGAGGATAAACTACTACTTCCAAGAAGACAAATTTGTCCAAATCAGCCTAGATTAATACATATTTTTCCCTAAAGTCATGATACAAATCTCACCCTTATGGAAAACTTGAAAAAATGCAATGAACAAATTTGACATCTCATCGGCAAAACACAAACATACTTCATTAATCATTAAAATATAAGAGTTTTTACAAAGCTTTAGTGGGCATTTTCAACCATAATACATCAATATCTCAAAATGCCCAAAGTACAAAAAGATACATGAACAGTAATTTGCTCAAAATGTAACTAAAGCCTTGTGGTTACAAATCTAACTTAAAACACAAAAG
>JAOSBN010088366.1:0-12057 GCA_027563595.1 Erythroxylum suave
ACATGTGTGATGTTAGCTAGTATGTCTCCCGAGCTTCAGAGGCAACATGAAAATATGAATGCAAGGGAAATGTTCTTACACCTTCAAGAGTTGTTTGGTGCACAGAGTTGAGTGGAGAGGTCTGAGACTGCAAGAGCTCTGTTTCAATGTCGGATGGCTCATAGATCTTCTATAGAAATTCATGTTCTACAGATGATTGGCTACATTGAAAAATTAGGCTAATTGGGGTATGACCTGAACCTAGAGTTGAGCATTGATTTAGTACTCCAGTCTCTTGCCCCGAATTTTTCACAATTCATTATGAATTTCCACATGAACAAAAAGGAAGTGTCATTGGCTGAATTGCTCAACATGCTCAAGACCGCCAAAGAATGCCTTAAGAAGGAATCTAGTTCTGTTCTTGTTGTTGGCTTTTTTTCCTCCAAGAATAAGGGTAAGACCTTTAAGAAGAAGAACAAGAACAAAAATTAGAAGTCTTCTGCAAAAGTAGCAAAGCCAACAGGAGATGTCAAGAAGAAGAATGACAAGGGAATTTGTTTCCATTGTGGGGTAGTTGGACATTAGAAAAGGAATTGCAAAGCTTATCTTGCTAGCTTGAAGGAAAAGAAGTTAAGTGTAACTTCAACTTTAGGTTTGTTTATGATTGAAATCAATCTTTTTACTTCTGTTTCACAATCTTGGGTATTAGATACCAGATGTGGTTCTCACATTTGTAACAATATGCAGGTACTGACAGACAGTAGAGCATTGAGAAAGGGTGAAGTGGACTTATGAGTCGGTAATGGAGCAAGAGTTGCTGCATTAGCTATAAGAACTTGTAGTTTAACTTTTTCTTCTGGTCTTGTACTTGAACTAAATAATTGTTATTATATTCCTGTTATCACAAGAAACATTATTTCTATTCCATGTTTGGACATGAATGGATATGTCTTCATTATTAAGAATAACAGTTGTTCTTGTTATAAAGATGATGTTTATTATGGATTTGGTATTCTTATAAATGGTTTGAATGAATTAGATCTTCGAAGACCAATTATAAACATAAATAGTAAGACAAGGAAATTAAGTGACCAAAATCCATCTTATTTATGGCGTTGTAGGTTAGGTCATGTTAATGAAACAAGAATTACAAAGTTACATAAAGAAGGATATTTAGAATCTTGTTTAATGGGTAAGATGACCAAACTACCCTTTAGTGGAAAGGGACAACATGTAAATGAGTCATTAGAGCTTATACATTCAGATGTATGTGGTCCTATATCTACTCAAGCTAGAGGTGGATTTTCTTATTTCATAACATTTATAGATGACCATTCTAGATATGGCTATGTGTATTTAATGAAATACGAGTCTGAAGCATTTGATATATTCAAACAATTTAGACTTGAATTAGAGAAACAAACTAGTAAAAGTATTAAGACACTTAGATCTGATTGAGCTGGTGAGTTATTAGACCATGAGTTTCTTGGTTACTTGAAAGAGAATGGCATTCTTTCACAATAGGCTCTGATTGGAACTCCACAACATAATGGAGTTTCTGAAAGGAGAAACCGTACTTTGTTAGATATGATACGTTCCATGATGAGTCATGCAGTTCTTCCAGTTTCATTTTGGGATATGCTCTTAAAACTACTATTTACCTCTTAAATAGAGTTCTGTCCAAATCGGTTGACAAGACTCTATGTGAGATATGGATTGGTAAAAGACCAAGGTTATCACACTTAAAGATTTAGGGATGTGATGCTTATGTAAAACGTGCAATATCTGATAAACTTGAAGCTAAATCAGATAAATGCATGTTTATGGGGTATCCAAAAGAAAGTTTTGGATATCAATTTTATTATCCTCTTAAGAAAAAGGTGTTTGTCTCAAGACATGCTACATTTTTAGAAAGAGAATTTATTATCAAAGAAAGTAGTGGGAGTGATGTGGAACTTAGAGAAGTTCTAGAACCACAAACACACATACAAGTGGAACAAGAACCACAAGTTGATACATTAGATGTACAACCAATGGTTCAAGAAACACATAGTCCGCAACGCTCTGGAAGGGTACGTCATCCTCCTGTAAGATTGGATTTACATGTTGAAAAAGGAAATGATAATGCTTCACTTTTAAATGACGAACCTACTGATTTTAAGGAAGCAATGTCAGACATCGATTCTTTAAAATGGCAAGAAGCCATGAAATCTGAAATGGAATCCATTTAGACTAACCAAGTATGGACTTTGGTGGATGCACCTAAAGGTATAGTACCTATTGGGTGCAAATGGATTTTAAGAGAAAAACTGACATGGATGGAAATATACATACGTACAAAGCAAGGCTGGTGACAAAAGGTTACAGACAAAAACAAAGAGTTGATTTTGATGAAACTTTTTTGCTAGTAGCAATGCTTAAGTCCATAAGGATTTTATTGGCTATAGCAGCATACCATGATTATGAAATTTGGAAAATGGATGTCAAAATGGTATTTCTCAATAGGAATTTGCAAAAGGATGTGTATAACACACAATCTGAAGGTTTTGAATCCAAATAATTTCCTGATCAAATATGCAAGTTGCAACAGTCCATTTATGGACTGAAACAAGCATCACGAAGTTGGAATATCCGTTTTGATGAAACAATCAAAGAGTTTGATTTTATAAAAATGTGGATGACCCTTGTGTTTACAAGAAGGTAAGTGGGAGTGCAATTGTTTTCTTAGTGCTTTATGTGGATGACATATTGCTTATTAGAAATGACATTTCTATGCTCCAATCTGTTAAGATATGGTTATCGAAGAATTTTGCCATGAAGGATATGGGAGAAGCAGCTTATATACTAGGTATAAAGATCTATAGAGATAGATCAAAAAGGTTGCTTAGTTTATCCCAATCCACATACATAGACAAAGTGTTAAAGAGGTTTAGCATGGAGAATTCTAAAAGAGGATTCTTACCTATATCGCATGGGATTTATTTTTCCAAGAGCATATGTCCTAAGACACAAGAAGAAAGAAATAGAATGGATGGTGTTCCATATGCTTCAGCTATTGGATCGATCATATATGTGACGTTATGTATGAGACCAGATGTTGCTTATGCTTTGAGCATAACAAGCAGATATCAAGCTAATCCTGGTGAAGGTCACAGGACAGCTGTGAAAAACATCTTGAAGTACTTGAGAATGACTAAAGATATTTTTCTAGTCTATAGAGGAACTGAGTTAAGAGTTTAGGGTTATTTAGATGCCAGTTTCTAATCTGATCAAGATGATAATAGATCACAATCAAGGTACATTTTTACTCTTTATGGTGGTGTGATTAGCTGGAAGAGTTCCAAACAACCAAACATTGTAAATTCAACAACTAAAGCTGAGTATATTGCAGTTTCTAAGGCAGCGAAGGAAGCAGTTTGGATTAAGAAGTTCATGTCTGAACTTGAAGTGGTTCCTAGCATTGTTGATCCGATAGTATTGTACTAGACAACAATGGTGCTATTGCACAAGCGAAGGAACCGAGGTCTCATCAGTGATCTAAATATGTACTCAGAAAGTTTCACTTGATCCGGGAGATAGTGGAACGGAAGGACATCCAGATAGAGTGAGTTCTCACAGAAGAGAATCTCCCAAATCCTCTTACTATGCCTTTATCTCAAAAGAGACATGATAGATATATGGATGGCTATGGTATTCGATACATTGGTGATTGGCTTTAGTGCAAGTGGGAGATTGTTGGTGTATGCCCTTGCAGCCAATTTTAGTTGTAGTTTTAATTGTATAAAATTTGTTTTAATCAATAAAAAGGCATTTTTTACCTTTGAGTTTTTTAATTATTTAATTATTAACCATAAAGATAAGATCCCTAGAATAATTGTTATGCAATTAGAAATTATAATGTGATTATAATTATGAGATTTGAATTGCATTCGTTATATTAGTCCTAAAATGTTCCTAGTCGTAGTTTCATCAAGGTGGGGTATTGATAAAATGATAAGACTAGCACATGTTTGTTTCTTTCTTATGAAGAAAGTAATTGATCTCATAGAATAAAGTGTGGAGACACTTAAACAAACATGTAGGTTCTTATTAGAGAATAAGTTCACTGAACTAACCCGATTATGAGAATCCTGAATGGAACATTACTTGTGTGTCTGTGGATTATCTCATTATGATGGTTGTACAATTGATCCTTAGACTTGAGATTACCAAAGTTATCTCATGTAGGAATTAGTATGTTTTGATGCTACTTATGTTCTACTCTTAGAGTAGTTCAATTCGGTAGTTATTGGATATAGTATGAATTATGTGGAGATGGTTGAGTAAATCAATAAAGAATTCGTTGTCCTAAAGTAATTAGGAAGAATGTTTTGTTGTTCTTCATTAGTAATGATTTTGGGAATCTCTGGCCAGAGTAAATTGAAATTTGGAAAGGTTGTTTTCAAGTAGCAATTACAAATCATTTACTAATTAGCAAGAATAAATATAATTTGATTATTTAGAGTAGACACGAATTCTATACTTTAATTCTAATTGGAACATTAGATGACAAAAGGATTAATTTATACAAGATAACCATGCATAGACAGGTTAAGTTAAACCACTTTGATAGTCCTAATATTTGGGTGGTCATGACATGTTGCTAGACGTCAATCATGATCTAATTTTATAAGTTGTTTAATTAGGAAATTAAAGATAATTTAAAAACAAGTTTTAATTTATCTAATTCTAATTATGAATTAGAATTATAATTTATTATCATGGCCAAAATATTAGGAACTTAATGGGTCACACATAAAAAGGTCTATAAAGGATAAAATGAAATTTGAATTAAGTTGGACTTAATTGAGAAGTTTTAGAAACTTTAAGGGTCAATATGTGATATTTGATATTATAAGGATTTATTAATAATTATAATTAAAGTCTGACTTTAGTTGTAGTTTTAATAAACTCCAAGGATATGAAAAATAAGATTTTTCATATTAAAAGGAAAAATTAGAAAAATGGAGGGTAGCACTTCTAACAATTTTTCCTCTCAAATTTGATTTGAGCTTTTTCTGAATAAATCTGTAGATACTGTTAAAGTCCGGAAAATTGAACGGCTCGTGGTATTGACAGTTTGAAAGAATTGGAAATTTGTAATAAGAAATCGGAAAAGGTTAGTATAACTTTGTCAATTTCTTGTTTTATTTTTATAATTTAATTCTGTTAAAGTTGATTATGTGAAAAAAATTTTAAATTATTTCTGTTACACTTAGATTTGATCCTACGCTATTTTTCTAATATTCTCTTGCGGTTCACTCTAGTTACTAAAACCTATTTTGAAACTTAAGTCTTTTAACTCTTTTGCTACTTTTAAAATACGTTGGTCCATCATAGACACAGTCTGCGACACGATCACGTCTCATCCTAGAACTTCAACTTTCCATTCAAAAGGAACATAAACATTAGCACGCTCATATAGGAAGTCATGTCGTTATTATAACTTGGTCGCTTTGGAACACACGAGTTCACCTATCCATTAGTATAACCATGTCTTCATACAACTTCTAGTAGGGAACACGGCTTGGCATACAGTTGCATGTGAGGCTTTGTATGACTTACTATTCAATTTCTTCAATTTAGAAAGGGATTCGAGCTATAATATGCTTGTATTTACGATTGTGATCAACTACAAATATTTTTTCCTCTGGTTTTGATTTGTAAAACTTTTTAACTCTTGGAAAAATCATTAAAAAAGCAACATTTTTCTAAAATAACCAAAAATAAAACTATTTGCAATATCAAAATAAGGTTATTTTACATAAAAGTAAAGCAAAATACTAAGTAAAACATATTTAGATTTTTTGCTTATCCTCACACAAATCAATAACAAAAGCCATCATTATAAGTGATTTTCAATTCCAAGAACATTAAAAAATCTAATCAAAATAGCTAAGGATGATCATTAGTCAAACCATTCATTAATTACATAGGTTTTTAGATGCTTACACTAACTTGTAACTTGAAACTCAAATTATCTCAAGAATCTTTCAAATTTTAACTCACATCAAACAATTATAACTTATATATAAAGTGACCAAAATATAAGTAAATAATATTAAAAAACTAATTAACAAATCATATTGAAACAAACTAATGCAAAATATTTTGAACTTTTTATTATAGCATGAAGAGCTTGTTTGAAATGTCATCCCAAATTTTTAGTGCTATGGAAAATACTTGGTTATAAATACACTAGTTAGTTAATTAAGTAATAGTTTAAAATGGCTACTATTACTACTAATAACTTTAGCCACCCATTAACTTAAAATCAACAAAATAGAATTTATTTAATGCTCAAACTTTATCAACTTTTTCACATTAATTTATAGTCAATATGGAATAGCAAGCTACTTATAGGTTAATTCTAAAGTTAAGCTATGCTAAATTTATATACATGTAACATTATTTAATTAAAAGATTATTCTCAACATTATTAGATCAGTTTTGAAATAAAATACTCATTAGTGACTGTATCATTGAATCTAGAGTTAAATTACATAATAATGCAAACATTTAATTAATCAACTTAATTACCATAATTTTCATTATTTATTTTCTTAGAACTGTAATTTACTAGGCTAAATGCACTAGATTGGTTTACATGAATGATGTTCAATATTTAACTATTCCTCATTCTTAAGTTATACATTATCATTAGTGAATGCATGAAACGAACAAATGAGTGTGCAAAAAGTGGAGGAAGATAAAATAAAATAAAGATAACAGAACTCCACTGAGCTAAGTGGTAGATTTTGCATTAATTTTTAATCTATAAGAACAATAAGGAAAAAGTACTTTTGAACAAAAATAATAAAAAAAGAAAAATGCAAATGACACAAGAAACACTACAAGAAAATCATGAATTAGTATCGGAAATTTGCCGATGGACTAAAAAGCGTAGCTATTTACTGATAGATTATAAGTTACCGTCGGTAAATACGTTGTAAATGTTTATACATAGCGACAGAAACATATATCGTTGGTAAAATTAAAGGGAATGAATTGTGCGCGAAATCTCCGACGATATATAGTGACAACATAACCATTACTGTTGGAAAAAATTGCAGGAATGCTTCCCATAATTAAATAGCTTTGAACATTTACTGGCGGAACCTGTTCCGTCGGTAAGTTTGGATCAACGTCTGCTATTCACCGACGGAATGTAGTCTATCGGTAAACTTGATATTAAGTTTATCGATGATGTTACCATGACCGTAGGAAATTATTGCGGGAATGCTTCCCACAATTAACTAGCTTCAGATAGTTACCTACGGAAGCCTTTCCGTCAGTAAGTTTGGATCAGCGTCTATTATTTACCGATGAAATGTTGTCCGTCAGTACACTTGATATTATCTTTATCGACAGAAAATCGATTCTGTAGCAAAATGAAGTAACAACACCTCCCAGCTAAATAATTAAGGAATTTAAATACCGACAGAATTTAAATTCCGTCAATAAATGTCGACTGATTAATAAATAAAACGATCATCATCATTAAATTTATTAGTTGTATCATTTATTTTATTATTATTACTACTACTACTACTACTACTACTACTACTACTACTTTAATAATACAAGTATGATACTTTTATGCCTTTGCTGTGAGTTAGTACAACAATTATTGAATATTTTATCCTTTTTCTTACATTAGTTTATGATGTTGTATTACCACAAGTGTATTAGATTAAATGTTTCATATTATTTTTTACAGGTCCTATATTGTGTGGAAGAGCGTCTTTGATCTTTCTTTGTCGTAGTTTGAAGTTGTCCATCCATTCAGGTTAGTCATGTAACTAATTAATATTTACCATATCTATTACTTTAATAATACGATTATTAAATCGTTGGATTTATTGTTAATACAAAGGGGTCTTGAATTTGTGTTGTTGTTTAGAAGAATATTCGTATATTCATTGATGACTTTTTATGTTTTCTTGTAATGGTGAAAGTATTTACTGTATTTGGAATATGTTTGAAATCAATTGTAGGTGATTAATTCGATCGACCAAATCGACCGATTAATCAAGTGTAGGTGATTAATTACTATGATTAATACTTAAACTTCAATTTGATTAATGCAAACATAGTATTAGCACTAGGAAGTAATACATTTCATAGACAAGACAGTTTGCTCCATAACAAACCCCTAGGATGGTATATAGGCTGAAAACCTGTGAAGCAACTCCCCGTGAGGCTTATCGGTGAAATATTCCACGAGCCTAGGAGTCACAGCGATAACTTGTTTTCTTGATTCATAGGTATAAACAATGTCACGTACTACAATTGTAGGTGATTAATTAAGTTGGTTAATAGTTAGGAGATGTGTAAAGTTTAGATGTTCTGAAATTGTTGGGGTGCCATGAAGGATACATAGTATGGAATCACTGATTTAAATTAATAGTTTTGCAGAAATGAGCAATGTTGATAGATCTTGGATGTATAGACAAATATCACGTGATGGTTTCATTAATCCTGATTTTGTTGAGGGAGTTGAAGCCTTTATTCATTACGCATTTTCTCAACCTGCATATATGGATGGTCCAAAGATCAGATGTCCATGTAAAAAATGCAAACACGTTCGTTTCCTTCCTATTGATGAAGTGAACAGGCATTTATTGAGAAGAGGGTTTTTTTCCCAATTATTTTCAGTGGACACGACATAGGGAACCGTTGATTTGTAGCACCTCAAGGAGTAATGAAGGACAATCGTTAGTTAGCTTCAATGAGTTTGAAGGGGGGATTGGATTTAGAACAGATAATGTCGATGCAACTGAAAATCCTTACATGCAAATGGTTTATGATGCAGGAAGTTATAACTTTCAGGAAAATATAGAAAATCTTGAAGAAGAACCCAACCTTTAATCCAAACAGTTTCTTGACTTACTACGTTTTGCTGACCAAGAACTGTGGCCAAATTGTGAGACGATGACTCGGTCTTCAATTGCTCGTATCTTGAACATAAAGTCTGAAGGGCACATTTCTGATCGTAGTTTTGATCAAATTCTTGGATAGTATAATGAATCATTGCCTCCTGATCACACAATGGTTAATAGTTTTTACAATATGAAGAAACTTATTCGGGGTCTTATTTTGCCTATTGAAAAGATTGATTGTTACAAAATAGGATGTATGTTATATTGGGGTGATGATGTGGAATTAAAAGAGTGTAAATTTTGTGGTCAATCTAGGTTCAAGCCCAAAAACGTTCTATGAAAGGAAAGTTAGTACCTTGGAAGCAGATGTATTATTTCTCGCTAATTTCAAGATTGCAAAGACCATATGCTTCTGATGTTACTACGTCTCACATGAGATGGCATAATGAACACCAATAGGAAGATGGAATAATGATTCATCCATCAGATGTATTGGCATGGAAACATTTCAATGATACCCATTATGAGTTTGCAGCTGAAAGTCGAAAGGTTAGGCTAGGCTTGTCGACGGATGGATTTTAGCCTTTTGGTTAATCCGATCAGCAATATTCGTCATGCCAGTCATAATTACTCCTTATAATTTGCCTCCATGGATGTGTGTGAAAGAGGCATATATGTTTTTGACAGTGATTGTGCCAGGACCTTCAAATCTAAAGCATAAGATTGATGTTTTCTTACAACCATTAATATCTGAATTGCAGCATCTTTGGGAATATGGTGTTGAGACATATTATGTCTCTCTGAAACAAAATTTTGTATTGAGAGCAGCTTTGATGTGAATAATTAATGATTTTTCAGCATATGCCATGTTATCTGGATGGAGCATAGTAGGGAAAATGGCTTGTCCTTATTGTGGCAATGATTTTGATGCACTTTATCTTCCAAACTAGGGCAAAATATGTTAGTTTGATAACCACAGAAAATTTCTTGCTCCAGATCATCCATTTAGGTGCAGTAAACAAAAGTTTACTAAGAATAGGATGGTTAAAACACCTGCTCCCTATAACAAATTTGGTGAAGAGATATTGCAAGAGATTGAGGAATTAGGCTTGCTGAAAGTTACATAATTTGAAGCTGATGAAATTAATACAATCATTAGTAGAAATTTTGGTTGGAGAAAATGAAGCATCTTTTGGATTTGCCATATTAGAAAACTAATTTGATACGTCATAATCTAGATGTGATGCATATTAAAAAAATATTTTTGACAATTTGTTCAATACCATAATGAGTATTGAAGGAAGAACAAAAGACAATGCAAAATCACGAGCTAATTTGAAGCTTTTTTGTAGAAGGAATGAGTTACATAAAGATCTTCAAACCAGTAAATATCTGAAAGCATGTTACAATTTGGACAAAAAGCAAAAGGAAATATTGTGTGAATGGTTGAGAAGTCTAAAGTTTCCGGATGGTTATGTTTCAAACTTGGCATGGTATGTGGACATACGGAAGTACAAATTATTTAGGATAAAAAGTCATGATTGTCATGTGTTTATGCAAAGGCTAATTCCAATAGCATTTCAGGAGTTGTTACCGAATAAGGTTTAGGAAGCAATAACAAAATTAAGTTTGTTTTTCAAAAGCTTAAAAACATTTGAAATTAAGTTGGCTGAAATGGAAAAATTGGAAAGGGAAATTCCAGTAATTTTATGCAAGTTAGAAGGGATATTTCCTCCAAGCTTCTTTGACTTATGGAGCATCTACCTGTCCATTTAGCACATGAGGCTAAACTAGCTAATCCAGTGTAATATCGTTGGATGTATCCATTTGAGAGGAACGTATTCAACAAAATTGAACCTTTCTTGAAGTCAATTTATCATGTTTTCATAAATCGATTCGATTAACCCTATTCACTCATATAGGTATTTGCATCACTTGAAGAAAAATGTGAAGAATAAGCCTAGAGTTGAAGGTTCGATATGTAATGCTTATTTAGTGGAGGAAGCTAGTACATTTTGTTCACATTATTTTGAGTCATATGTTTACACAAGAGAGAGAAAAGTCCCTCATAATGACGATGGGGAAGGAACTACTGATGCTGATGGTAACTTATCCATCTTCACTTATCCGGGACGGTCATATAGACGTTCAATAAGAAGAATGTTAATAGAGAAAGAAATTGAGGCTGCCCATAGTTACATTTTATTGAATTGTGAAGAGGTTCAACCTTTCGTGCAGTAAGTATCAAGTGATTATTTTGGTTTTCAAATTGGTTACTGTTATTCATAACTTGAACATATAATAATGTTTTTAGATTATATGAGGAATTGTTATGGGAGCTCATACCCGAGAAATCACAGGATAATATCAATAAAGAAATTGGAAGACACGTTGGTCGAAGGTTCGAGCAAAATATAAGTTTCCACTTCCAAATATATTGAAATGATTGAAGTATAATATTTAAGTGTTCAGATAAAATTATACTGTTTAATATGTTATCTTCTTTTCTGTAGGCCTTAGAAAATTCAATAGACAAGAAGTTCATATGTGATCTTGCAAAGGGACCTTTGCAAACTGTTAAATCATATCTGGTGTATTTCTTTAATGGATACAAATATCATACAGAATATCATGATCATAGCATGACAACAATAAATAGTGGAGTTTGCATACAAGGGGAAGTGATTGATTACTATGGAAAAATAATTGAGATACTTGAAATTGAGTACCTTGCATTGTCAATAAAGCGAACTGTGATATTTAAGTGTGAGTGGTTTGATGCAACTCCAAATGTTAGTACAAAAGCGTATATCCAATACAATCTAGTTGAAATCAACAAGCGAAAAAGATTTCAACATTTTAAACCTTTCGTGTTGGCAATGCAAGCAATTCAAATGTATGATGTCACTTTTCCCAACTTACGACAAGATAAGTCAGATTGGTTGACTGTTTGCAAAGTTAGGCTATGTTTGGTTGAGGGGTTGAGGATGGAATGGAATGGAGCGTAACATACTTCCATCGTTTGGAAGGAAGTTTTATAATGGAATGGAATGGAATGGGATGGAAGCGGAGGGTTTCATTTTACGTTCCATTCCATCCTAAACAGTGAAAATAAGAAACCTCCGATTTGGGGGGTTTAGGATGGAACGTAAACTAA
>JAOSBN010088377.1:0-41793 GCA_027563595.1 Erythroxylum suave
GTCCCTTATATTTTTGCTTAATTTTTCTCATTATTCTTCACCTTTTACATAGTTGTATTTATCATACATGCTTTCTATTATACATTGGAAATGTACACCTTAAATATGGGGGAGATTGTGAGCTTTAACATTATTATTAATAGGAAGCACTAGAAGAACTCAATCCAAATGTATTCAATTAAAGTAATCATAATCCTAGAAAATAAAATAATGAAAATTAAAGTGATTCATTACCAGTTTGATTATTTTATGATCAATTATATAAGGCTAATAGATATTATCATTAATGAGTAATTTAGTTTTAAAAATGATTATAAGAATTGATGCTTGATTTGAATGATGAAACCATATATATTAATTTAATATGATTTAAGTTTGGAGTTTGGCATTATAAGTAGATGAATTGTTTAATATTGATTATGAATTAATGTAAAAAGTGAAAAAAATAAAAAGAATAAAGTAAGCAATAACAAAATCTATTTCACTGATTTTGATATGAGTTAGGTTAGGATTACAAATTGTAGTAGTTGGTATTTTAGATAGTGAAATAATTGAGTAACCATATGTATTCATGATAAAGTGTTTTTCTTCATGTCAAAAGGTTAAGATGACATCTCAAATAACCTTATCATACTTAATAGAATAAAAAGATTCCATTAATTTATATTCAACACTTATGGACTTATGCTTTCACTCACTGTATGTTCATCTTACACACCAACACACGCATATCTATATACATATATCTATGTCTATGTATGACACAATTGTATTATTTAATTTGATACCTAAAACATTATTATGTTATGTTAAGATGCTCTAAGGATAAAGTATCTCTCATGCTTTTAATGCTCCAATTTCTCTCTAGCTCCCTTTTTCCTATAGCCCTCCTAACCTTAATTTTTTTACTTTGACTAGCAACCCACCCATTTTTCCTTTTTCCTACCCCATTAGTCTATTAGTTTTTTTACTTTAAGATAAAATCCAAAAACCACTTCCTACTTCTAGTTGTAGCTGAGACCCTCCCCATCTATTCCTCTATCACATTGCTCCTAACACTAACTTCTAACCATATCTTTCCTTCCCTTCCTTTTTTCTTTTCTAAAAAATCCTAGCTAAGACATCTAGGGATCCTTCACCCTCTAATGTCTCAGATCTTAACACTGCTCAGGTGGAAGCTCCTGTAAAATCACCTAGATCAAGGTTGTTGAGGTACTTAATAACTTTGGTTTTCTATATTACATAGGACCTGCAAATCCCAAAGATCCTATCAACCCTCCTTTGAAGGTGTTAGGTTTATATTATAGTATGTTTTGTAGAGGTTTAAGTTTGCTTTTAAATTTCTTCTTAGATGATTATCATGTGTTTAGGACTTAGAATTGTGTTCTTGTTACTAATTTTATGTGTTTAAATTATTTTATTATTTTAGAGCAAGGATTTAATCTTAATATTATATTTCAAGGGTTGTTTGATGTGCTTGTTAGTGAGTGGAAATTAAAAAAATTAAAGAAAAGATGAAGAAGGACATGAAGAATAGAAAGATTTATGATCATGTATACGACTGGCAACGTGGGATGAGACTCTGACACAATTGTACATCCATGCATGATCATGAACATCTTTTTCAGCATACAAAATTTTTGTATTCTTGACATTTTGGGGCCTTTTTTGGAACTAGAACAAGTGGGGAAACCCTAGAAAAAACCTTGAAAGCCTAAAAAAATGTTTAAGGCAGAAAACACCAAAAAGGGCTACACATCATAAACAAAGGGATCAAAGTGGAGACATCAAGGTCAACTCCAATTTTTCTAGAATTTCCGGATCAAGAAAAAAATTGTTTTCTTTTTTTTTTCTCTTCTTATATTTTATTGTCATGGATGTTAATTTTGATTTATGGGATGTTGAACATGATTATGGATTTCTAAAAACATATTAGGGATTATTCTTGAATTGTTTTGTTAAACTTTATTCTTGTTTAATTCAATATATATTAATACTTTTCGGTATTTGTTATGCTTATACTTGATAAAAAAAATGAGAGATTGAATCAAGTTATATGTGTTAAGGTTTTCAATGAGAGTTAGTAACTTAATACACCTGCAAATATCAGATTAATAAACAATTGAAGAGATTTAGCACAGATGTGAGCTATATAGACAAGAGAGTTCTGTCAAGCTGATTGCTTATTAATGAAAAGAAACAACATGAAACAACTTAACTTTATGGGAGCATAACATGGTCAGGGTGTAATAATCCCTACTTGAGCACTTATAATCCTAGGTAGAAGAAACAATTGAATTTCCTTTGGTATAACAATATAGGAAATCACATGATAACTCAAGGCCCACCATAATTTTAACAAGACAAGCTCATTTTATTGAAATCTAAGATGGAGAAGTTAACGGATATGCTAAATTCTAAGTTTACAAGCCAAGATGAGACCTAGAAGAGAATAGAAGAAAATTTTGACCAAATAGCAAAGAATCATGCAGCTTCTATTCATAATATGGAGGTTTAAGAGGGCTAATTAGCCAACGCAACATCTACATAAAGTGTGTGGAGTCTCCCGAAAAATATGTAAGCAAATCTAAAGAATTAATTAAAAGCCATCACACTTAAGAGTGAGAAAGAGTTAGAGGAACCAAATGAAAATAAGCTGAATCCCACCATATAAAATAACCAAAGTAAAAGGAAAAGGAATAGAAGAAAGAAGATCCTTCCTATATTCCTCCTCCCTTATATGCACTGAGATTCCACTTCCACAAAAGATGCAAAAGAACATATTAGATGCAAAATTTGCAAAATTCGTAGAGAAGTTAAGGACATTACAAATCAACTTGTATTTTATGGATGCTTTCAAACATAAACCTAAGTACACAAAGTTCCTCAAGGATATACTGCCAAACAAGCGAAGTTGGGAGGACAACCAAACAGTTTCTTTGATTGAAAGTTATAACTCCATCATAGGATTAATCTATGAAATGGTGATACATAGGATTAATATTGAGGAAAGAAGTAAGGCAATGAGGAAAAGACAAACAAAGGTTAAACCCTCACATAAAAGAAGTGATCAAGGAGTTGATATGTGCTTAATTGATTATGAAATTATTCAATAACACTTAGCGATTATTGACATGAAATTGCTTTAGATGCTCACTTTGACTCATATGTGATTTTAGGTACAATTCTTAAGAAAAGAAATTAAAGTAAATCGAAAGCTCTATATTTTGGCCATTTTTCAAAGATTAATTTTTTTCTTGTCTTCATGGAGCAGGAAGAAGAAAAATAAAGACAAGAAAAAAATGAAAACACAAAGAAGAAGAATCAAAGTGGCTCATGGTAGTGCATGATTCATGCAAAGGTGCAGCACCAAAATGTTGAGGGAAAGCAGTTGAAGGTGAGAAAAACAGCAATGCAATAGATGTTGAAAGAATAGATCAATACAAAAACATCAAAGTTCAAAACACAAGCAACATAAAGCTGGAAACGTAGCATGAGCAGAAAAAAGTGTCATAAGCTAGGAACAACCAAAATGCAGAAGTTGTGCATTCCTATACTAAATGCAAACAATGCTTGCATTCAACGCCCATGTTAACACAAAATATAGACCATGTGTTTTGCTTAAAATGCACAACTAAGGGTTTAAGTGAGAGGTGAATAAGAGCTTGGACGAAGAAGTTTATTTGTCACATCAATAGCACAATAAGGAGAATGTTAGTGGCGATGTAAATGGAGTAAAGGCATTGGAGGACGACCCAGGTTAAGTGTACTTTCCTATTTTTATTGTTTCTTTCTCTCATTAGAAATTGATTGTGGTATCATATGTTAATTGATTTGAGTTTTGTGTATAGATAATCAGCTTTTCGTTATGGTTTGGTTATTTATGAATAAACCTATTAGGTATTATGAAAAGATGATTTTAATGCATTTATTAAGTCATTTATTTACAAACCCATTGCTAGAATTTCGATATAATTCGTAATTGTTATGTTGAAAGTCATGTGTAGCAACTAATGATTCATAATCATTAGGGATAACATGACTTAGGTTAAATGACGCATCATTGTTGACTTGATTAATCAGTTTTCCTTATTCATAATGCTACTCCCAAATTAAATCTAGAAATCGTATCCTAGGTTATTTGTTGGTTAGCTTTAATTAACGATCATATCTTGATTAAACAAAACCTAAAGGAAAACTCGGGCTAATTATTAACCCACAATTAATAGTTGCTATGAGAGGTTTAAGAATAACAAATCAATGAAATATGCTTAATTGGAGTGTGGGTCGAGATTGAACCAAAGAATCGAGTCCTTACAGAATTCTCCATTTTTATCATTTTTCGCTTGTTCTCTTTAATTTGTTTTTATTAGTCTATTTTCATTTTATTTTTTAATCCAAAACGTCTCAAGCCTAAACAATGATTAATTTCATTTTAACAATTTTACACAAACTCTCTGTGGGATTGACCTAGACTTACCATTACTATAATAGTAGTCTAGTTATTTTATTTGCAAACAAATTGATAATTTATACGAAGAGAGATATCATGTGAGGACTCGATCGTATATTAGAATGCCTAAGATCTGATTAGGTTGTGAGCTGTTTTTGTTAATTGAGAGATTGCAATTTTAGTCATTCAATTTAATTGGGGTTTATGATATATGATTTAATGATTAGAAGTCAAGAGAGAATAATCCACCCTTTGAAAGTCTAAGATTGATACCAAATTAACTCAAAAGTAATTAAGTTAGCAACATATGATAGGATAAATTCATTTCTCTCATAATTAGCTAATCTTCCTTATGTGAATTTTCAATTGTTAATTGATTGTGCATAATTTGATTTCTTTGTGTTAGTTTTACAATTTCATTTTCAATCTATCCATATTCAATTGCTTAAGTTTATGCTCATTTTTATTTTCATTTTATTTACGATTTTAGGCCTTAGACAAATTATGATTCGATTAGTTCAGTACTTCCTCATAGGATCGACACTCACATACTACTCTTAAGACCCATATGCTTATGGAATATTTAGGGTTTTGTAAGATTAAAACTTGCTCAACAATAAACCTTATTCACTTAGTTCACTATTAGCTATGGATATGACTTTGTTGTTATAACCTTAACCTAAATATTATAGGGTAACTTTATGCCTAATATTAAGGCTTTATAATATGATTCCTTGTTTGAATTTTTCAAATGATCTTTCAATTGATAGAAGACTTATTGACCTTTTTTTAAAACTCTTTAGTTTGGAATTTTCTAATAATCCTTCAATTGATGGAAGATCATTTTCTTTTCCAATAAAACTCTATACGAGGTGCATACGTAAGTTTTTTCCTATCTATGGAAATGATCATTTCCTTGAAGCCTTCTTAAAATAGTATATCCACTACACTACCATTATCACCCAAATTCATTTGACCAAGGTGTTAGCAGCTGCGGGTGTTACTACTATGTCATCCTCGTAAGAGTAGATAAAAGATTTATTATCAATCATCTATAAAAATTTTATAAGAATTCTCTTCCTTTTATTAATTCTATCTTCCTGAGTATTTTTATCCCAACTTTTTTAGTTTAAGGGCCTTCTTATATAAGATATAAGTTCTTTATAATATCTTCATATGATCATATGAATTACCTTATAGAGAGGATGTGTCTCCCTACATGACTCCTTTGTTTGTAAAATCTAAAGTGTACTTCTCTTTTATTATTCCTTGGGGTTATATCCATTACTATTTTCCTTTAAGAAAACAAATCAACCTTCCATGTCTTATCAAGTCACTAACCACCTTTTTCAAATTTTTACATTATTATTTCTCATTTCGTATATTTTTGTCTAAGCAAAAATACATTTCTTTTTATCTCTTTTCACATGGTTGATTGCCATCTTTTACTTTTTGAATCTAAAGTCTTTTAGATATAGCCAACCACCTTATGCAATAAGGTGTAAAACTTAAAAGTTCCATTTTGTTGTGCCCTTTGTTTATTTTTAGTATCATGTACTGTGGACACATCCCTTTTCCTTCCATTATTACTTTTATTGGTTGGGTTTCTTAAATTTCTTTTAAATGGGAATTTAGTACTTTATGCGTTGAGGTTTTTCCCCCCATAACCTAGACATCCTCAAATCTACTATATCTCTATTTTTATATAGTATTTGGATAAAGGATGACACAATCTTAGTCTATTTACAAGGTTTGTTGCCACCTTGGTATTCAATTTCAAAATATGGATTATTTTAAAGATGAAACATTATAAGTAATCCACTAGGCATTTCTCTTGTTTTTAAGTTTTGGGCACAATAATCTTCTTGAGAACTTCATCAAGTAGTTTATAAGCTACCTTCATCCTCTCATCGTCACATTTATAATAGTTTTACAAGTTATAAAATTTGACTCACAACCCATCTTTTTGTAAAATTTAATAGCTTTATTTGACATCTCACTTTTGAATAATATGTTTATATAAATGGTATATGAATGCATATCTTTGTGTACTCCTTTAAAATCATATCTCATCTCATAACTCTCTACACTTACCCCACCAACCCAACTAGCCATGTTATCAATTTTGATTTTTTCTTTAAATTAATTATTTCATCCCTTTCATAAAATGAAACAATGGAGAAGAAGGAGTTTAAAAAAATATAGGTTAAAAATAAAGAAGAAACAGTGGAGAACAATAAGTGTTGTAGCTCTCCTAAATGATTTATACGAGTTTTAAAATTAATAAAACTAGTTGATTTGCATCTTAACTAGCTTTTTTTTTAATTTTTACAGCTTTATTTATATAATTGAATTGGTTAACTAGTTGATTCTTGTTAGCTGAGATAAACTAGCTGATTCAATTCGGTTTTTAATTCATTGATGTAAATTGTATCTTATCCATTTAGTATCTTAAATTATTTAATAGGTATAATGTTAATAAACCTAATGTACTAGAATATTTGACTTACATTAATAAGAACAAGCCTAAACCTACCCTTCTTGTATAATTTGAACAAGTTATGCTTATGATTTTCAATGTAGGCCTATATTAGCTATAACCCACCTTAGAAATCTACCATTTTTTCTTTATTTGAGAATCACCATCAATGCCTCAGTAGTATTCACTTTAGCTAATTATCTTTAAGAGTAATGAAACTCAAATTGAGTGCTTAGGAATGGAATAGTAGAAGTTATGTTGAATCATTATAATATAATTCCTATTAGAGAATTGTCTAACAAATTTATTTATGGTTCTTATTTTAAGGTTCAAATATATTAATAATTACTTGTATTTGATTCAGTGTCTTCTTCAAACTATTGGTAGGTGACATTACTTATCATCATTATACGTCCTTAAGTATGAGAGATGTTCATGATGTAGAAATTTCCATTCAAAACCATTTGAAATCTATAAAAACATTGATATACAATGGTTTTAAATATGAAAAAAAAATTAACCAACAATGAAAAATCAGCTTATGAATACCAACCATATTGCAAATAATTTAGTTTGCATCTTATCACCAACTCTTTAAATGATAATGTTTGTCTCTAAGGGTTTGTAGAACATTATTATATAGTTGGCAATTATTTTTCTTGTAGGTAATGGAAATTGATGAGATTTTTAAATCCTACCTAAAATCTTTCCATATGTTCATAAGATATTTCAATAACTTATTCAGTGTTGGATAATTGATGGAACTATAAGATCATAACATATATTCTTTGCTAAAGAAGAAAAAGAATTATCAAAATGTATAAAATTCAGCAAATTCTGCCATAAAAGAATTCTTACGTTTTGTAGGATTCTCAAGCTGAAGGAATAGTATCATTATTAATTTCTTGAAGATAATATTTCATAGATGTTTCTTTGGCTTAGCAATTTCAGTTAAGGTTAAGGAGAACTAGTTGTGATAGTAACTATGTTTAACCATATTATGAGGCAAGGGCATTAGTTTGAAGAAAAGTATTATTAACATTAAAATTTGTCTAGATTCTTTTCATTTAGTTACTAACTCAAGAGTTTTTGTCATCATATAGTATAATGTCACTAAAATAATCTATTTAATTTAAGGTTAAACGTATAAATCAACCTTCAAAGTTTTAACAAAAATTAAAACAAACCCTAAGGTTTTGATGTTTATAAATTAAACTGAACATCAATATATAATCACAAAACTATCTTAATAGGTATAATGTATTAGTTAGTATATGATAAGGATAAGGACATATTTATACATTAGTAAAAAAATTTAAAACGGCCTTTTATTAAGTTCCATATAAATAAAGATTGTTCTATAAATAGATGTTGACATTGGGTTAATTTATAAAGTATGAAATATTATCTCTTTATTCAATTTTTATAAAAATCTTAAATGTTAATTTATGTAGTTTACCTTACTTTAATGTTTAATCACATCGTGATAATTAAATTTTTTTACATTTAATTTTAGAAGTTGCACATCACTAAATTTAATTTAAATTAGTATTTGATTACATTTTATCATATTATATTTTTTAAATTCCATTTATTTAAGTTTGATTGTATTTTTATCATGTTCAATTTATCTCAAAGTTTATTTATATTAGCTATACTTTTCTTAACTTTTAGTTAGTCTTAATTAGTTCTAACTAAATTTTAATTAAAACAAAAATTTTAATTATTTAATCAGTTTTAATTGTAAATAATTGAATTTAACTAAAGATATCTATATTAATATTTATTTCTAATTAAATAAATTTTAAATAAGTTTGGGTTAAAATTGAAAAATAAATAATAAATTGTTGGAGACAAGAGGCTAGGTACAAACAATTAAAAAAGAATAATAGAAAAAAATTATAACAAAGAAAAGGAAAAGGAGTAATAAATTAGAGATAGAATGCAAAAATAAAACAAAGTGTAAAAGGGATATAAATATGAAAAAATTGAAATCAAAGGATTGGTGAGAGAAAACTCTCAAACTTCTCTTCTCACCATCTAGACTTTTGACCAACTCAAGCTTATGCTAACTTACCCTTTTTTCCTCTCTTAGTAACTTCCTATCATTAAACTTTTTAATTTCAAATTTTTTTACTTATTTTGGTAATAACCAAGGTAAGAGAAACCTGACCTTGGCTTGGCCATAGCAACTTCTCCTCCACCTTTTTGACTATTCCATCTTTGCAGCTTTATTCCATTCTAACTATACCACAAGTCATTCTCCATCAACCATTTTGCCTTTTTCCACCATTCAAGTAACCCTAAATGTCAAACCAAACATCCCTCAACTACTCCACCACTCAACCTCTTAGGTCAGGTAATGACTTGAGTTGAAGATATTAAAACAAGAACTTATTAAAACTTAAGATTAACATAAAACCAAAATTCAACCCCAACTATTAAAAGAAGAACATGGTCTTAGGATGTTGGAGAAGCCTCTTCTAATACCCAATTAAGATATATAATTCTTGTAGATCCTCTATCTATCTCCCTAACTCTAGAAACGCTTTAATTTAGAGCAACAAGATGTAGCAGCACATTAGTTAGCTATTTATCTGACATAAGACTATGTTTTCTTACATTGAAGAAATGGGTTAAAGACAAATGGATAACTTTGTACTAGATCACAAAAAGACCAACATCTTGAAAGAATTTGAATAGGGCCCTTGGAATGTCTTTGGAAAACCTTTTATACTCTAGCAACGAAAGCTCGGCATGTGCCTAGATTAGGAGTGAGCTGAAGTTAGTTCACATTTGGATTGGATTCACTTCCATAATATTCCGTTAGAATATACACTAGGGCTAAGCTGGCTTGCTAGCTTTATAGAAAAGCAATTATATATAGGTGAAAATAATATCACTTTAGGGAAAATTAGATACGCTTGAATTTATATTAAATTAGAAATTAATAAAGGTAGAAATCAATAAAGAGCTACCACATCTTCAAAACTAAAGAGGTTAGAGGAGGATGATATAATATCTGAGTTTTAAATTTCTATGTCCTATTAATGGAAGGCACCAAAATAAAAAGAGAAATCAATATAGAGGCCAGCAGGTATATTATTTAACACAGAAAGTTATGAGGAGCTAACTATTAACATCAATCACATCAGTAGAGAAGAGATACAATAGAAGAATGTACAGAAGGAAATCAACTTGGAAAGGGATAAGGAATATTAGTTGACACAACATCAAACTATATGACCTATCCTTAAGCAAATAAATAAGCCATATGCTAGCTCATAGTAGATGCCTAAAGATAAGGAAGATAAGAATGAATAAAAGATGGAAAATTTGATCAAAGAGGTCAATATGGCTACAAAGGAGAATTAGCTACCCTCAGTGGAAGATACTTATTAAATTCATATACAACGAAGATAAGGAACCAAATGTGACCCTTATAGAGGAATTTACAGCTACAATTAGAAGGAAGTTTGGAAGGAAAAAAGACCAAGGGTTGAAGCAACTTAATTCATTAAAATCAATATCCATTCTAACATAAAATGATAAGGGTATTAACTTCTCTAAAACGAACAAGTATTTTTTAATCTTTTGAAAATGAAGAAGCTATTGATGGTTAATTGAATAAAAATAAAAAATCAAGGAAGAAAACCTCAAAGGAAGCACATGATTTTTTGAAATATTTTAGGTCACCCTTTTTAATCACCAGTATCACATTAATGGAAGAATTATGGTTACTTTTAAAATCTTTCCTATGAGAATTATCAATTTCAAGTACTTTAACCAACTCATAAATCTTTTGGTTAAAAATATTCATAGCTCAAAATTGGTGTCCATCACATTCATTTATGTCTTTAACTTTACTTTGTAAAAAACTAACTTATGGAAAGATCTGGTAAACATTTGTAATGTAATCTACACTCTTTGGTTAATCCTAGGATATTTCAATACCATCCTCCACTCTTGTGAAGTTGAAGGAGATACTCTAGGATTGAATCCATTTAATAATGGATTTGAATATTATGTCAGTATAATAGAAGCATTAGATTTAACGATTTATAGGAATTATTTTATATAGAACAACAAACAATAAGGATAATGGTATATAAAAAAATTTACATTACGCCATTATAAATTCTCATTGGCTAAAAAGGGTTTCAAATATTAGGGCCCATTTTAGTAACATCTTATTGTCAAATCATTCTCTAATAAAGATTATCCTATATAATGACTGAGGAGGAGAAGCCTGTTCAAATTTAACAAATTTCTAAATAAGCTTAAAGGATTTTAAGAAGTAGTGGTAGGACAAATCCAATCTAATTCAAAAGGATTTAACAATTTTTAACTAATCCTAAAGGATTTTATGAAGTAATGGTTAAAGAAATCCAATCTAATTGAAAAAGATTTGAGGTACGAAAATGCTTGCGAAGAAGTTGTGAAAGAGGAATTAAAGATGTTGAATAAGGTAAAAGTAAATGATTTGAAAGAGAATGTTATTGCTTATAGGACAGATTTGGCATTAATATAGAAAAAAAACTATTATGACACCTAATTGGCATGTCATAATTCTAGTCAAAATAAAATATCTAGAATACTACTATAGCAGTGGTTAATCTAGGTCGATCTTACAGGGAGTGCTTAGTTAGCTTATGAAATGAAATTTATCAGTGTTTAAGAAAAATTTTAGGGGGAAGGGTTTGGATTTTAGAGTAAAAAAATAAAATGAAACTAACTAATAAAAAATTAAAGAAAACATGCGAAAATGATAAAAATGGGGAATTTGGTAGAGATTCGGTTCTTTTGGCTAATGTAGTTTATGAAAAACAAAGAATGCCTAATCATATCCATGTTAAGGCATATGATAAAAATGTGGTCTCGAATAGAAATTCAACGCAAAGGCCTCGATTTAGGGTCACTGACTTGACTCTATGTTCCCCTCATATGACAAAATTGTGATCTTTAGGTGTCATATGTGGCTCCTCCACGTGAGGTTCTTCCGGATAGGGCCTTGGTTGACAATCGTTCATCTTCAACATCCTCCCTATCTTAAAATTCTTTATCTCTACTAAGTCCTAGCTCTCTTGAAATAATTCGAATGAATCTTCACCTTTTTCTTCTTTGTTTAATTTTTCCATCCTTCTAGGTAAAGGTAAAGGGTTAGTCTCGAAAATAATTATGAACTCAGTACTTACCTCTAAGCCAAATGATGTATCATATTCTGTTTCAAGCTCCTTCTCACCTTCTTCGTCTTCACAAGCAATTCCTTGAGTACTACACTCAAGATTCTCAAGCTGCTCTTCACTCTGTAAAGTTTCTACGCTGATATCCATCAAGTACTCCTCAAGTTAATATGGTTTTATCTCTTTGCTTTATGATGCTAGGTGGTTGATAGGTTCCGTCAATTGATCCACCTGGCCTATCAAGTTCTGGATTCTAGAACTTGTTTCCTGCTGGAATTGCAAATTATTAGCAATATACACATTAACTATTTCTTCCAATGATATACCTGAGTCTTGATAGGAAGCTTTTGTGATATACGGGAATTGCTATGCTTCTTACAAACTATAATAGAAGTAATTCAGCTGATTATCCCATCTATAGCAAAAGTTAGGTTGATTGGTCCAAACAATTCTATAGGATTGAGAATATGAATTAAAAAAATTTACTTTCATCCATATCGAAAAAGATGTCTTTTAATCATAAATAAGAAATAACAAAAAAATGAAAGGATCATGAGATAACTGAAAAGAAATCAATTACGAACAAATATATATAAAACATCAACTAAATCACAAACAAAAACTAAACATCGCACTCCCCGGCAACAATGGCAAAATTGACCGACGCATTGTAATGCTAGTTAAAATATAGTCAAAATAAAATAACTAGAATACTACTGTAGCAGTGATGAGTCTAGGTCAATCCACATGAAGTGTTCGGTTAGCTTATTAAATGAAATTAGTTGATGTTTAGGTAAAGGGGGGTTTTGGATTTATTAAGAAAATAAAATGAAATAAATCTAGTAAAAAATGATAAAATTGGAGAATTCGATAAGGATCCAGCGCTTCAGTTCAATCTTGGCCTTCACCCTGATTAAGCATAATTCATTGATTTGTTGTTCTTTTATCTCTCTTAGCAATTATCGGTTATAGATTAACAACAAGCTCTATTAATCCTAATTTTTCCTTAGATCTTAGTTAATTATGAAGTGCTCATTAATTAACCCTAACTATCAGGAAACATAAAATAAGCTCTCTAAGTTTATTCGGACAACTGAACTACAAATCAGATAAATATGCCAGTCTAGGTAATAATCACGCAAACTCAGATTATTTAACCTGTATTATGTTATCTCTAATGATTTGGAACTATTAGTTGCTACATATGAATTGGGAATATAACGATTATGTATTGCATTCGATTCAAGCAATAGTTTTTCATAAAAAAACAATTCAATAGAGCATTAAATCATCATAATTCAAATACCCAATCAATAAACACAAGATAACATAATCAATTCCTAATGAAAGAAAGAGACAACAAAACAATTAAAAAATTTGCTTAACCTAGGTCGTTGGTGTCGACATTACCTCTGAACTAGCATCGAGAACTTAAGCTTCCATAGGTATCTTTAAAGAAAATGCTTCAGCCCCCATTAAAATACCCTACCAAAACTCCTTTCGGTTCTTCATTGCACAAACTCTCTTCCTAGCTATTGTTCATCGATTTGACAAATAAATAACTGTGGCCATCCTCTTGTTTACTTTTACTCACTCTCTTGCAACTCACTTGTGTTATTCACCCATGCCACTTTCCCCATTCTTTTCTTTCTGCTGCTGCTCTCTTAGCTGTATTCACTCCCAGCTCTAGCTGATTTGATGAATTAAGATCTTTGGACCTAAGCTACTGTTCACGCTTCTTTCCTTTTAGGTTCTGCTGCAACCCTCTTCTTCTCTTCAATGTAGCTGATATGACAAATTAAGATTTTGATTTGGCCACGCTACTATTCACCTCTCCATTCTGCTGCAAGCTTACCTCTGTTTTCACTCATATCACTCTTTTTGTTTCAGCAGCAAACCCACTCCTATAGCTTGATGTGAAAATTTTAACTTAGTGATTCTTGGTCCACCCATTCTATTCACGCCATTTAAAAACCTAGACATCCTTTCATTTGCTGCATCTACATTTTATGCATACGTTTTCTTTTCTTTGCTATGTGTTTTACCACCTTAGACTGTAGTTTTACATTTGGTCTTTCTCTTGGCTGCTTCTTTGTTTTCTTCTTTTGGAATAAATTTTCCAGATTTTCTTCTAGTCTAACAAATGTTATTTTGAAGAGCTTTTACTATCTTATTCTTACTCTAATTCTCTTTTTCTTACTTCATGAAGACAAGTGAGTGTAATTCTTCAGAAAATAGCCTAAATGTAGTGCATTCGACTCACTTTAATTCTTTACTTCAAAATTGTACCTCAAATCATATATGAATTAAAGTAAGTATCTTAAGCATTTTCGTATCGTTAATCACTAAGTGTAGATAATTAAATGTACCAACAATTAAACACATATCAACACCACAAATGTGAGTATAAGGCAATAGGAGAAGGAAACTTTGGAAAATACATACACGATCTAAAGGAACAATCTTCATTAGCAAGACAATCTAGTGTGCAACAGTAGAGAGATGGTGATAAGAACTCAAAGTACTTTCATAATGAAATAATGACCAAAAAGAATTTAAATGTAATCATCTCCCTATCAGATAAAATAGGTTGAACATACATAGTCTTAGAGGAGCTCAAAAAAGACATTGTTCATCATTTCCAAAATACATTAGTTATAACTACCAATTAATATTCCTTTATGGATAAGCTCAGATCCTTTATCCCCGAGGTGATCAATAAGGAGTGACAAGATAATTTAATATAGATGAATTAAGATAAACCCCTTTAAGTCTTAATCTAGAAAAGCCCCATAACCAGATAGGCTTAATGCTTTTTTTTAAAAAAAAGTTTTATTTTTAATTGGAAATTAAGTCTCTAATGCTATCCTTGAGCTTCTATCAAAAAGGAATATAATTATGTAAATGAATATAAATTATACTCTTAATCCTAAAGAGGAATAATATCGTCAATATCCAAGATTATATAGTAATTTCTTATTGCAAAGTGATATTCAAGATCATGACAAAGATGTTAGCCTGAAGGTGAAAAGTAACCTAAATTCCTTTCATCAATTTTAGTCAAGGGCTTTTAGATATATAAGAAACTTTAGGGATAATGTTTTGTTGTTACCAAAAACTACTCAAGGATTACTACAAAAATAAAGCCACTAAAATTGCACTATAAAAAATAAGACATATATAAAGCATTAGATCATGTGGTGTGGAACTTCTTTTAGAGACTATAGAATCCTTGAGATACCTTGGTCTCTTCATTAGATTGATAGAAATGTACATCACTACCACATCTTTTAATGCTTTAGTTAATGTAAAAGAAACCAAATTCTTAAAGGGAGGGAGAGGGCTAAAGTAAGGGGATACTATTTCTTTCTATCTTTTCACAATTAGTATCAAGGTCCTATTAAGATTCTTAGATAAAAACAATATGGCTAATGGCAACTTCATCTATCATTATAAATATGCAACATTGAAACTTAATCATCTTTTTTTTATTATAATGATGTTATTCTATTGTGTAGAGCAGATGCAAGATTCATAAAAATCCTTATTGAAATTATGCAATAATTTAGCAATCTATCTTTTATAAATATTAATCATAGTAAGAGTTGCCTTTATGTGTCAAGAGAAGATACCAATATTGCTTTAGCCTTTGTAGAAGATGCATGCCTAAAGCTTGAAATAGATAAACACAAACAAATTTGTGCTTCTAAAGAAGAAAGATGACTCAGGTTCAATTCCATATAAATTTTAAAATGACATGATTTTGTCAAAAAGAATTTGGAAACTCTGTATTCACAAGAACACTCTATAGTTGAGATGGACATGTTCACAGTACCTTAATTGTGAAAACTTTTGGAAGCTTAAAGCTATCTAAATATGTCTTAGACACTATAACAAATTCTAAAAATTAGATACACTATAAAATAGCATACAAAAAACATAGTTGGTAATGGAAAAGTTATCTTATTTTAGTATGATAACTAGCACAACTTTGGACCTTTATTTAATATTCTTTGCATCCATGGACTCATAATTCATTTTATTAGCTAATGCTAAAGTAAATAAGGTGACAAGAAATGGAACATAGTTGTCATTAAAGATGATTCTCAACTATCGTGACCAATATTCCAAATTGTTACCCAATATTGCTAGGGAGGACAAAATCACGTCTACTTATAATTTAGGGGGAAAAAACATATCTTAAATTGCTCACTTTACTAACTCATAAAATTGCTTAGGATAATTTGGTTTGGGTTGAAATCCATATCCCTAAAGCATCCTTCATGTTATAACTAGCTACAAAGTAAAGATTTTAAATCAAAGACAAACTTATATAAATCTTAACCATTAATATATTTAGTTTATGCCAACATGATCAACAATCTATTAAACATTTATTTTTTCATGTGCTCTTACTGTACAATTGTATAGATAAGTTAGGAGATGTTATCAATAAAAATACATGGAAGATGACTGAGAAAACAGCACTAGTTGGGCTTTGGAAACTAGATATAGATAAAAGGGGACTTGAATCTCTTTAGATTCTCATTAAGTTTATGTATATATGTATTATAGAAGGAAAGAGACTCTAAAACTTTCCAACATAAGCATAATGACGCAAAAAACTTAACATTAAATCTCTAAAACTAGATAAGAGAGGCATTTTAGCAAAAGGAACCTAGATACAATTGAGTGTGGCAATGAAAAATTCATGGAATCTTTAGCACAAGTACGAGCTTCAAATTCTAAAATTTTAGTGGCCTGTAAATAACTTTAATTTGTAAAACTCTAATGGTTATTCCTTAAGGGAAAAATGTAGTTTCCGAGTACATGGATTTGGTTTATAACTCCTAAGCTTTCAAATGTACTTAGGTACTATCCTTGCTTTGGAAAAAAATTAATCTTTACTCTTTAAGAAAAATGAAAAAAAAAACAAACAAAGGGCTAGAAAATGAAAGCATAAGAAAAAAAAAGATAAAGAAGAGGAGAGGGTATACAATAAACAAGGCAAAAAGAAGCACGAGATGTGAAACAAATAACCAAAAGAATGGAGAAACATGAACGAGAAAAGGAGAGAGTTATAGACATAAAGGAAATCACGTAGAAAACAAAGAAAAGGGAGAAAAGGAAGCTCATCCTTAAGATGCTTTTTCTCTTATTCCTTTTAGGAAAGCTCACTGAAGACAGCATATTGGAAATCCCATAGAAAATTACTCTGCATATATTTCTTATTTTGAGTCTAAAAAAGGTCTAAAATCTTAGAAAAGGTATTAAAATGTGGGTTTAGTGAATATCAATCATAGTTATTCGTATAGACAAAGACAACTGGGGCTTGAATCTAATGAAATGACATTAATGTTTACTCTTATGTTCGGATATTTAATGATAAAAAAGCTTTCCAGGAAATCTTAACTTGTTTTTCTTTTTCTGTCTTGATCAATGTTATGAATATTGTATCAAAGTTGGTATTGATTTTAGCATTAATATAGTATAGTATTAGTATCAATTAATATCAAATAATGTTTTGGATATTTTTAAAATTATTAATAGTCCCTTAGTTTTATATAACTAAAATTTAATTTTCTACTATAAAATTTATCTTCTAGAAGGTACAACTCATGTGAAGTTCTATTAGAAACCTTATCATTAACAACTTGACTAATTAAAATATATTGATTTTTATTAGCAGTTAATATTAAATAATTGAATAATTTTTATTAATTAGTAATAAGTTATATTATAACAAATTAAAATAGAAGACTAAAATTACTTCATATGTTATAAAAATAAATTAAAAATACATGTCTATGTTAAAAAAATAAATATAATTATTTAAAAACAATATTGAAAAATTAAAAATATAAAAACAATGTTTGAATAATGAAATTAACCAACAAGGATAAAAATTATTTTAATTATATGAAAAGTTTAGTCCCCATTAAAATTTATTCTCATATTATGATTAAAGATAAAATATTTAAAATTTTGATTTAATAACTCTATTTATTAAAATTAACATAAAATATTTTACATTTGAAATATCTAAACACAAAATAATTTTAATTCATTAATTAATTATATTTAATTCATAAATTTAATTCAATATTTTCAATATTTTAGTGTAATAATCATTAGGATTGATATTTTTTTATATAATTCAAGATAATATTACCCAAAACTTTTGTCTTGATTTTTTATTTTATTTATTTTTTTCCTCTTAACAGGCATCTTTTATTTTCTTACACTTCTTCTCATGATGGCCTCACCGCTATTGCATAGTGAACTATGACGTATCTTGTTCATTCTGCACCAATTATTGCCTCTACTCATCTACTTTTAGTGACAAAAAATTTCATCGCTATAACGACGAATCCCTGTAGCAAAAAATGTCATCGCTATAATGACGAATCCCCATAGCAAAAAACTATACACGACATTTTCACCAAATTGTGGCTAATTGTTTTTTGCTACGAGTAGTTTGTGTAGTGAAAAAGTATAAGCAATGTTATTCTAAATCGTCACCAATAAGTTTTGGCTACGCTTCATTTTTGTCGCTAAAACTCATTAGAAATGTAGTTAAAAGGTATTAGCTATGTTTTCAGCGTAGCTAAAAGTTATTGGTGATGTTTTTAAAAACATATCCAAATATTTTTCGCTACCCTTGCATAATCTTAGCCAAATGTTTTAGCTACTTTTTTTAAAACTTACGCAAAAAAATTTGACAACATTTTGAAATTTTTAATATAACTATAAGTAAATATTATATCATATAAATTATAATCATTGGTGAGATTTTTAATCGATTTTATGCATGTAATATTTAGATTTTTGTTGTATAATTTATTATGCACAAATATAATAAAAATGAAAATTAGAAACATTGTATATAGAAAATAAAATATTATTAAATTTAAACATATACAAGACTCGTTTCATCTTCACTACTTACATAATTTAGGCCAAGTAATTCTTTGACGTACTTTTCAAGCTTGTCCAACCTTTTTTCTTTATTTTCTATTTTAGCCTTAAACAATTGATTGTCCTCTTCAAGATGTTGGAGATATGGTGGTCTTGATGAGGATGAAGTAGTTAGCTTAGGCCTAAGCTAAAGACCTTTGATGTAGCCAGATCGTGTACCAATCACCTTGTTGCAAAGTTCATCTATATTTGCCTCATTTCTGTTAGACATTGATGTTTCCAACAACTCCTGCATCTTATTCTAAAATTAAAAAAATTAATATTCAATTCAAATATTATTAGTTAGCACTGCATAAATAAATAAACTTAAAATTTAAACAAATTTTAATACTTACATAATTTTTTGCTCTTCTTCAGACTTCCAGCCTTCACCTTCTTTATAGCGTTTCAGTTTGTAAAGTGTGATACTATCACACTATTCTCCATGTAGTTCCTTTTGACTCTATTTTATGAAAAAATATAAAAAATAAATAATATTGTATTTACTGATATAATTATAACTTATGAACAAAGAACTTACATATTCATTTTGCAAGATAACAAATGATTTAAAACCTTAGTTATGAGGAGTTTTCATTTTTCCTCTGTTAACCTTGGCTTTTTGACACTTTTCCTAAGTAAAGAAAAGAAATAGTCATTAAATTATATAACAAGATTAATGGAAGCAAATGTGAAGAGAAAGTAAACAAACCTTAATGTTGGCAGAGGCCTAATAATTATACATATTGCTCTAATTTTTTGGAGACGTTTGTTTGGTAACATGTCTCCTTACCTCCTTTTTTGAAGGAAAAGATCTATAATATTGATGTAGTCAATAACGACGACCCATTATCTTTTGTTTCAACATTGAAGTCACACAGTTTGAAAAATCAGGGTTCTTGATATCGATGATATTGAGTTTCACCTGTGAATAATAAGTAAAAGTGAAATTAATCTTTAAATAAGTTAAAATATCACATATAATTAAATAAATTAAAATTTTACCAAAACTTTATGCAAAGCATTTTCTATCAAGTTGTCTTCCTTCAACTGCTTGACATGCTTAAGGTAATGCAATTCAGTTATACCAATTACCCCTAACTCACTAGAAAATTTTTTTGACGGAATCTTGTCTAGAAGATATTCTTGTGAGGTATTAATATATACAAAAAAACATATTATTTATTGCAACATTCATTCATTGCAACTCAACCTTTAGTTATACCTCTTATCTATTTTTTTGACGTTGATATTAGAACCTAACAACAAGTAAATAACGAAAAGAAAATAGGTATTAAACATGTAAATATATATTTGAGCATAAATAAGTCAATCTGTAAGTGTTAAACAATAACAAACTTACAGAACCCCCAGTACTACTTAAGGTAGATGGAGGTTGTTGTTGACTGGATTCATTGGTCGACGAAGTTGATTGTTGTTATTGGCTAGGATTTGATTGATCTAGTTGTTGTGGAGGAGGAAAAATTTCGATACTTGCCACCTTCTTCCCTTTGTTTCTACCAGGTGTCGTTATATTAGATAGTCATAGCTCAAACATCAACAATATGCATAAATATAACTCAAACATTATTAAGCAACTTTTAATCTTATAAAACCCTCAATATTTCGCAAGTGCACGGGTCGTAAGCGTAGTATTTGAGGTGTCAATCCCACGAGGAATTAGTGAACTAATCGAATCCTAATTTGTCTAAGGCCTAAAAGTGTAATTAAAATGAAAATAAAAATGAGAAGCAAATTACATAATTGAACATGGATTTTGAAAGTGAAATTGTAAAATTAACACAAAAAATCAAATTAGAGTGCAACCAATTAATAATTGAAAATTCACATAAGAAAGATCGACCAATTACGAGAGAAGGGGACTTATCCTATCATCTAATGCTAACTTAATTACTTTTGAGTTAATTCGGCATTAGTCTTAGACTTTCGAAGGTTGGATTACTCTCCTCGAGTCATAATCATTAAACCCTAATTGAATTGAATTATTGAAATTCTAATCTCTCAATAAAAAAAACCCATAAACCAATTAGATCTTAAGCATTCTAATAGACAATCAGGTCCTTACACGAGATCTCTCTTTGTATAAATTACCGATTTGATTGTTTGTATGATATATTATATTATTTAACTCTCATTATCTAATCTAATCAATTTGCTATTAGTCCACTCTCTCGATTTATTATTGAAGCATGCAAAATGACAAACAATCAAAGTACCCAACTCATTAACATGAAAAGCAATTAAATTAACATTATTCAAGAACAAATCCCTAAAACAGTTTAGATACAAATTCAAGAACATCCTTAAATACAAATTCATCATCATCATACCCATCTTATACATCAAATGAAATAAATAACAAGATGGAATGAGAAAGATAACTTATAGTGCATTGGCAGTGACAGCAGCAGCAACAACTCCTTCTTCTTTTCTCCTCATCTCCGTTCATTAGCTTCTTTCCAATTGTAGCAAACGGAGGCTCTCCTAGATTAGGTTATACTTTTGTCTTTTATAATCCAAGGGCTTTTTAGGGTAAAGACTATTGTTTACCCAGACCCAAATTTCTAAACTAACCCTTAAAAAATGAGTTCACAAGTAGTCCCCGTATTTGTTATCATGCTTGTCATGCCCCGTATTTGTTATCATGCTTGTCATGATCATGACAAGTATGTCACGACCATGAAACTTGAAATGATCATGAACTGGTCTTTTTTGGCTTCTTTCATGATCATGGCAAGTATGTCATGATTATGACCCTGGCTAGGTTGCTTCTGTCATAACCATGGCTAGTATATCACGATCCTAGCCTTAGCTCCTTCTTTGAGTTTTCTCCAAATCTTTTAAGATCTTCTTGACCTGATCTAAATCAGCGACAAACTCATCAAAACACCTTCAATACAAAAAATTAAAGCCCAATAACATGCTTTAAACCATATAACACTAAAAAACATAAACACATAATCAAACTAACACAATTTTAAACCTAAACATGTATAAATCATATAATTAACAACTAAAAACATACTGAATTACCCACGAAAACGTAATGCATCCTATAACTATCAACATCCTCACACATGAACTTTTACTTGTCCTCAAGCAAAACAAAAAAAAGTAAAGCAAAACATAAACACACCAAACAATAACATATATAAGCACGCATATGCAATAATAGTACAATGGATTTGAACTTCAAGAAACTAATTTAACTTCAAACACAATCCTTCAAGTTGTTCTAACTTATTAAATATGAAATTTGTGGCTAAGCACTTCAGATTAAATATACATACTAATCAAGACCTTAATGCCATATTCATTCACCCCTGGCATTTGCATACACACATTGATAATTAGTAAGTCAATTAAAATTGTAACTATCACGAAATAACTTTTCTAGAAAATTTAAGCTATTCACAAATATTGATAGGTTTTATTTGTTAAAACACCATTTTGTTAAATTTTTTTAACATTGACCTAGTCTTTTGACGTAAAGGCAAACACTTGTGATGAATGTCCCCCAGTTACTCAACTGGGTCATGTTTTTATTCATAGGCTTGGTGGAATGTCATTATAGCCTTTTGACGTAAAGGCAAACATTTATGATGAATGTTCCCCAGCGACTCAGTTACATTACATTCTCAACTAGCTACTAGCTCTACTCATAACTTGAAGGCCAACGGAATAGTTATTTGTTTAAGAAATACACAATTTTTTCACATTTTATTACCTACCTCATTTCTTTAGCTAATCAGTTTTATGAACATATACTAATAACATTACTTTTTCAATTGATGTATAATTATAAATGTATGTAACAAATTTCCTGAGCTGAGCAACTTAACGTCAAATCCTCATTAACATGCATATTTAACTAAAGATGTCTAGAACACGAATTGCACAAGTTAATAAATCTTTACAACTTAAAAGATTATGTTCACAGCTAAACCAATTCCATTAAATACTAGCCATTGACACATTCAGACGATTCACACCAAGAGAACCTAACCAAAAACTAACATACGATATGCAAAATTCACACTCAACATAAAAATAATAATACACACCTCCCCACACTTGAACAACACATTGTCCTCAATGTGATGAAAACATATAACACGTAAGGTGGGAATAAAAAAATGACAAGAAAGATATAAGAACAAAAGGAAAAGATAAGGGTTAGAGCATAAACTCATCATAGAAATTGGGGTGGTGATGGTGTTGGTTAAGGAATTTAGAGATACATCCAGCTATGAAGTTTGACAAATTCAGTACATAAAAAATAAAAATAAATTTAAAATAAAACTTATCCTAGTTTTTAGGTTGCCTTCCAAATGGCACTTAGTTAACATCATTAGCTTGATGTTCTCTTCCTTTCGTACTCAAACTAGGTCAATTATGAGTGGATTGTTTCTATCCATGTCATAAAATTTTAGTTTCAAAGTCTATAAATAAGCTACAAATTAGAAGATAATCAAAAGGACAATATTGTTAAAATTAAGAAAACCAATTAAGTTTAATAATTTCGTTTTTACTAACATATTATCATTAAAATAAGGAATAACAAAACTCCCTGAATCTTTTATTAAATCTAGCAGTTTGTCTTATAAGAGGGTAAGTTGTTCTTGTTCTTACTTAGTCCCCACTGCTTCTCTTCTTCTTTCACTTCACGAACAGAGACTTTTGTATCTTTTTAATCCTTTATGTCTTGTATCCTCTATTCTTTGTTCTCTTCTTCTTCAGCTTCTAGAGTAGAGACTTCCTTATATGCTTCAAGCTCTATGTCTGTTGTCATATGCTCTTCTTCCTCTTAATCCTTTAAATATTTGACTTCATCAATTCTAATAAATGAGCTACCCTCCTTCGGATTCTTTAATACCTTATTCATGTTGAATTTCACTTGTTCATCTCCAATCCAAAGGAAGAGGTTATCTTCACATACATTTATCAAAGCTTTTCTAATGGTTAAAAATGATATTCCAAGAATTAGCAGACAGTTTGATCCTCTTTAAAGTCTAATACGAAAAAGTTCACAAGAATGATAACTTTTCCACTTTTACAGATATGTCCTCCACCAGGCCAAACGATTTCTTTATTAACTAATCTACCAAGTGAATACGTATAGATGCTGGTTTCATATCTCTTAGCCCCAGTTTCCTTCAAATTAATAAAGCATAAGGTTTATACTTTCACCTATGTCACATAAACATTTTGAAATCTCTAAATTACCAACTTCACAGGGTATTGTAAAGCTCTCTGAATCTATCAATTATAAAGGCATATGGTTGGTAATTAAGGAGCTGAAGGTTTCCATTATGGCAACATTTGATTGTCTTCCTATGTTCACTTGGCAAATAATATATCTTTAAGGAACTTCATGTGCTTAGGCCTACATTTCAACACTTTCATAAAAGATAAGTAAATTTGCTATTTCTTTAGCTTTTCCATGAACTTTGTGAATGGTACATCCAAGTCATTCTTATGAAGTCTTCATATGAATCGTATTTTCTAAGGATAAGGCAGAGGAGGAATGTATAGAGGGTATTCCTTATTTTCTTCATCCTCTTTCTTCTTCTCTTGGTCTTCTACAAGGTGGGGTTCACCTTGTTTTTTTGTTGGTGCTTTTAGCTCTTTCTCACTCTAAAAGTGTGATAGCCTTATATTGCTCTCTTGGATTTACTTCTATGTTGCTCATAAAGGCTTATGCACTTCTCTTACAAAATTCACTAGAAAGTTGGCCCATTTGAACTTCTAGGTTATGAAGAGAAGAGGTACAATCTTCCATTACTTACTCAAACTTCCCTTCCAATCTCTCCTGGGCCTCTTCCATATTTATGATCTTATCCATGATCTTATCGAATTTAAAATCCAATAAACTGGACTCATCTTGCTGAAATCCTAATAGGTCTTGATGTCCTTATGAGTCCTTGTTTTGTTAGACCAAAAGAAATTTAGGTGGTTCTACCACCCTAGATTGTACATGTTCAATAAGGACATAACTTCCTTAAACAAAATGGGCTTCATTGAATTTGAATTACTCCACATCGTTGATTTGTACTAGGAAGAAATCAACTGTGATATGACTCTCTCATCCACATAAGTTGCATCTTTGCTGAATTGCTATAAATGGAGTGAAAGAGGCAATTGTCAAGTTGTTCATTTTATTAGTGAGCTTATCGAATTTAGTTTGCAACATTGTCACTGAATCTACCATAATCATTCCTTCTAGATCTTGGAAGTTTGAATGATGTTTACTTCGTTTTGATGTCTAAAGACAACAATTGTTTGCTATATCTCTAAACAAATTGCGTGTCGCCTACAATGGTGGTCGTGTAATTTCTTAATGATAGGCATTGAACCCTAGCCTCGTGAAGTCCATAAGGGTCCTTTGCTTTTCATAATGCATTTCCTCCATCATCGTTCTTTCTATCACTTTTGGCACTTAACTTTTCAAATTTCTCATTATTACCTTGTAATGTCCAAATTAATGTGTCTTCAACTTTTCACCCAAACTTCCTTCTCTTCTCTTTTTATTTTATTTAATTTCTTATGATTGGGTACTATAATAAAAAGAAAAGATAATAATTAATTAAAACAAAGGAATTAAGAAGATTCTAAACCAAATCCCTAACAATGACATTAAAATTTGTTGAGCAAGTTGTAATCTTGTAAAACCCTCAATATTCAGCAAGCACACGAGTTTTACAAGATCCCACGAATTTTACAATGCCGATCCCACGAGGAATTAGTGAACTAATCAAATCCTAATTTGTCAAAAGCCTAAAAGTGTAATTAAAATGAAAATAAAAATGAGTAGCAAATTAAGCAATTGAATATGAATCGATTGAAAATGAAATTGTAAAATTAACACAAAGAAATCAAAATTAAGCTCAACCAATTAATAGTTGAAAATTCAAACAAGGAAGATTGACTAATTATGAAAGAAAAGGATTTATCTTATCATCTAATGCTAACTTAATTACGTTTGAGTTAATTTAGTATTGGTCCTAGACTGTCAAAGGGTAGATTACTGTCTCTCAAATTATAATCATTAAACCCTAAATCATAAACCTTATTTAAATTGAATTACTGAAATTGCAATATCTTAATTAACAAAAACAACCTATAACCCAATTAGATCTTAAGAACGCTAATAGACAATCGAGTCCTCACATGAGATCTCTCTTCATATAAATTACTGATTTGATTATTTGTATGATCTATTAGATTATTTAACTCTTATTACCCAATCTTATCATTTTGTTATTGATTCACTTTCTTGATTTCTTACCGAAGATATAAATACGACAAATAATCACAATACCCAACCCATTAACATCAAAAGCAATTAAGTAACATTGATTTGAGAACAAAACCCTAAATGAGTTTAGAATATCCTTAAACATAAATTCTTCATAATCAGATCTATCTTTTACATTAAATGAAAGAAATAATAAGATGGAATAAGAAAGATAACTTGGAGTGGACTGGGAATGACAACAATAGAAGTAGTAACTCCTTCTTCTTCTCTCCTCTTCCTTAACTTCTTTCCAAATGTAGTAAATATAGGCTCTCCTAGATTACATCATTCTATTGTCTTTTATTTTCCTAGGGCTTTTTAAGGTAAATAATAGGTTTTACCTGGGCCCAAATGTCAAAAATAACCCTTGAAATTGGCTATATTTGATATATACCCATTAAGAAACTTGATTGATTTAAGAAATTGATAAAATTTTGCTTCTCCTTTTTTTACATGTAACAAACAGGTGGAATGATGTACAAATCATCATCTCTTGTTTTCAAATGCAAATCTTTTCTTTTATTGAAGTCTTCCAAGTCTAATCTAGCCTTAATTGTGTATTTCGTGCTATCAATTCCCATCAAAGGTCCTAAAATATCTCACAATTTTTTTTCAATATGCATCACATCAAGATATATTATGCCACAATAGCAATTCCCTCTAATATGGCAAATTGAAAATTGTGCATTTTTTTATTCCAATAAAGCTCAACAATACTTCTCTTTTGCTTTCTATTACTTGGTGTTTACCAGGTGTAATGTCACCCAAATGTGATAGTTGGTAAACCACATCATCATCAGATAAGTGCAAAAGAGCTTCACCCATTTTCACTTTTCCATTAAACAATTTTCTTCTTCACCATCTATACCCATGTTTCAAGTAACAATGATGTCTCGTATAACATATTTTACTTCGTAGCCTTATTGAATAAGTATAATGGTTACGTATAGGATAGGCCATACCTTTAGTACTCCATCTAGACAAATTCCCATGAGCTGGAAAATTATTTCCATAAAATAGTTGCATGAATTATAATTTTTCACCTTTAATAACATCATAAGTTTCTAATCCAACCTCCCAATGATGGTTTAAGTCATCAACTAATGGTTACATGTGTACATTGATATCTTTACTAGAAGCAATGGGTCCTAGAATAAGTAAAGACAATAACATAAAAGGCTCCTTCATACACTTCCATGAAGGTAAATCGTATGGCACTAAAATTACCGGCCACATGCTGTAAGAAGTACTCATATTACTAAATGGATTAAATCCATCTAAGGCTAAACCAAGTTGAACATTACAACAATCCTCCGCAAACCATGGAACCTTTTCATCAAATTCTTTCCATGCCATTGAGTCTACTAGATGACGCATAATGTTATCATCAATGTGTTTATCTTTATGCCACCTTATATCTATGACTATTTTTATTGATATAAAAAGCCTTTGTAGTCATGGTTTAATAAGGAAGTATCTCAAGATTTTATACAGTATCTTTTTCCCTTTCTTATCACCTACTTGTCATCTTGATGTACCATAAATGGGAAACTCTTTAAGTTATTTACTGTCCTTCCAAAATATGACACAATCATACTTACAAGCATGTATTGGTATATATCCTAATCAAAGATCCTTTAACAATTTCTTTGCTTCATAGTAAGATTTGGGCAAGTTTTGTCAAATAGGTAATGCATTATTAAGCAAGTCATTTAAAATGTCAAAAGACTTATTACTTCATTTATTAAAGGCCTTCAAATGCAACAACTTGATAATAAAAAATAGCTGTGAGAATTTTAAGCACCTAGGATATAATTCTTCTTGAGTAACTTTTAATAACTTCCTAAAATTATCTTCTGTAACACTACCAATTATGTTAGGCAACCTAGTTTCATTCATAGTCTCCATATAATTCCCATAATCCTCTAAAATCTTACCAATCTCATCATCACCATCATCATTAATATCACAAGCTTCTACATCATTACTGTTACTATTATCAACACCGCTATTACCACTTCTACTACAACTTGCTTCTAAACTTTTGCCATAACAAAACCACTGAATATAAAATTTATCTATGCCTCAGATGACCAAATGATTATACTACATCTTGACTTTGAATGTTGAAATTTAAGCAATCTATGCATAGACAACGAATACAAAATAAAGAACCCATTTGATTTTTTACAAATTACATAAAACTCTTAACTCCTTTTAAGTATTCAATAGATCATTTCTGATGAGACATCCAATTTTTTTCCAACTAACTATACAATTAAAAGTCAATAACTAAATTACTAAATGCATACTCATTATAAATAACATAATGATCAATCAATACAAGTTGATATATAAAATGGTACATAGAATTGTTAGACCATATGAATCGAGAAAGGGACTTTTAACTGTGACTCCTAGACTCGTGGAATATTTCACCGATAAGCCTCATTGGAGCTGCATTATGAGTTTCTAGCCTATTTATCATTCTAAAGGTTTTATTACGTGTTAGATCATCCATAATTATAAGTGGATTTCTTATGTTACTACTCCCAAATTATCAAATACAAGTTGACGTACTAAGTTTGATAACTTAACAAACTAAAGGTACGTGGCATTGTTAGACCATATGAATCGAGAAATAGATTTCTTACTGTGACTCCTAGGCTCATGGAATATTCCACTGATAAGCTCATCGGAGTTACATCATGGCCTAGCTTATAAACCATCCTATGATTTAGTAAACATGTCCATAAGAGATCAAACTCATTCCACATGTAGTAAACACTTATGTAATTCATACATCTACTCATCAATGATTCTAACAATATTTCAAATAACAACACAAAACCAATACCTCCTTTGCATTCATACAAAACCCAAACAAAAAAACTCATTACTATTAAAGCAGAACATATCATATACAAAAGTTGGATGACTTACTTAGACGAAAGGACAATCAGAGATGATAAAGATGAAGGACAAAGTTGGACAATTATCGATTCTTTTCAATGTAAAATAGAGCCTAGAAAAATGACAAATTTGTATTTAATATAACAAACTTGCTCAATAGTCAGAATGATAATCTAATTACATCATCAAACTTCAAATTCGACATAATTAGCTATAATACTTTCTTAACTATATTAAAAATTATAGCCCTATAAAATTTCTATCCACATCATCTTCACTTTTACATATTAGTCTAAAGCAAAAATGCATCTTATCTTATAATGTATAAACATTAAAACTTAAGTGTAATAAAGTAAATGACGTTTAGCTAGTAGCTTCATATAACGTATTACTTTTAGTTGGACTATTTTTCCTTTTTTACAATTTTAATTTCTAAAGAAAAACTTCAGAGATATTGTGCAAGAGACTGACGGATATATGAATTATATAGTTCTCTTAATCATCCTAATGATATCTTAAAAGTATAATTCTTCAAAATAAAATATCATTTTTATAAAAGGAAAGACTTACATATTTATTACAAAAAGTTAGCCAATCTTACTATACTATTAATGGATTTTAACTTTTTTGATTGAAAGCTTAAGTGAAATTCTGTAAAGTTAAAGACTTAATAATGAAACTCTAAATCAAGAGGTGTTCTTTAAGTCTCTCAAGTAAGCAACTGCACATATTCAGTTGAACATCATAATACTATAGCTAGTCCCATTAACAAATGATAATGAAGAAATCTTGCTTGTTATATGTCGTGACCACAACATTAAATTCATTGTATTGAAAAGATCTCTTCCAACCATAAAAATATCTTCATTTGCTCAAAGTCAGTTATCTTCAAAAATGTCAGTTTCTAATAGCCTATAAAGAAATCATACTAAAATTAATTAAATGTGTATATCAAGAAATTAAATAAATCATTCCATCGACCTAGTCTATTTGATTTCATTTCTAAAAGAACTTTTATCAAACATTTTATAGGCTTCAAAGATTCATCCCTAACTAACTACAAAAATCTGTCTTTCCCTTTCTTCACAAATATTAACACATTCAATCAAACATTCAACCATTAACAATCCAAATAAATGCAAACAACATTAAAAAAACCAACCAACATCAAAGCTATTAAAAACATCAATGAAAGTAGGAAAGAAAACTAGGACGAAAGCATCAATGACTAACCTCAACCGATAATTCGCCAGAGATGATGGAAGCAGACAATGGAAGATGATCGAAGAAAAAAATGAAGAAGATGAAAGTGCTGGAAGAAGAAAAGAATAAACGAAGAGAAAAGAGGAAGAAGGTTTGGGGGGAGGGGGTTTGGTTATGTGGTTTTAGATGACGTGAAAACGACATCATTTGTCTTTGAACAAACGACATCATTTTCGTGTTATTTTTAAAATCTTATAACATTTCATGACAATTCTAGAAAATGTCGTCAAATGTGAAACAATAGGCAAAGATTTTCGAAAATCATTGGTAAAGGGACATAATTGGTGATGCAATTATAAAATCGTCGCCAATACTATACATATATATAGATTTTTATATTTTACAAATTTTTAGTAATATATCATTTCTGTAAAATAGAATAGAATTTATATATCATAAATAGAGTTTTGTGAGACCATTTAAAATTGTTAAATGATGTATATTAAAAGAGATTAATAAAAAGTACAAATAAATGCAATATAAATTAATTTTGTGATCTTAGTTTTATAAATTTTTTAAATCACATTTTTGTTAACTAAATTTTTTTAGACTTACAATCACTGTGAATAATGTTAAATTTGATTTTTAAGAATATCATAATAATATTTAATATTGATTTCCTTTTTTTACTATATTGTAATTATTTTTAATTAAATTGCAATAATAATTATTATATATGTAATTAATATAATGTTATATAAATGTATAGATAATAACTGTAACTATTATATTGATTTATGAATGTATAGATAACATATAAATTTTCCCATATCTTACTAATGTAATATATTAGTCTATTTAATCATAATTTTCTATTTATTATATATGAATTCGGTATTGTTATATAAAATTTATATATTATATATAATTTCATTGCCTAAGTTAAGCCAAATGATAATGCACCACCATTTGGCAACGGTTGGTTATGGATGTATTTCTTATGAATTAATAAAAATGACATCATTTTGTTTAACCAAAAATGATGTCATTTTCTATTAGGTTATTAACACTAAAAGGAAGCTCTCTTTGTTTTCATGTTAGTCATCGTATTTCTTTTTAGTTCACTATAAAAAATCATCATCTACTATGTTGTGATCGTCATCATCAAAGAAGCTTTGTGTCCTATATTGGTACTATTATTCTTTTCTATTTTTAAGAACCCTCCAAGTTGTGTTATGTTTTTCTGCTACGTTTTGGAGTTTATGTGGGTTTAGTGTTCTACTTATGGATAATGGTCCTATTTTACGTTTGTTTTTGGGAGATGGTGAATTGTGTTTCTGTGTTGGATGTGTATGGGTTGATGTTTTTTTTCCCACGTTCAATGCTTGTTTGAGGAAAGCCTACTACATATTTGATGAAAAGTTTGTTATAGAACAAAGCTACTTCTGCAGTGGACATTTATGTACGTATTTACCATGTGATTGCTTTTACACCAAATCTCTACCACTTCTAGTATACACATGTATCCATCCAAGGGACTTTATTTCAATGTGTAATAAGGTTGTGATGAGACATAACAATTAAAAGTAAAATGATCGGAAAAGAAATAATAGCAATGCATCAAAACATATATAGGTAACAAAGTACAAGTTCGAACATTGATTTTCAACTCACTTGGGAATAATTAATTGCTTCGTATGAAGAAAAATGGACTCACATTGAGTTTTCTTGCTACTACCTTTCTTACTTTTTCTATTTTTTGCTTTTTTTATGAATAGATATATCAATAAACAAAATACTTTGAATCATAACACAATAGGTAAGAATGTTTAAATATAGAATTTGGATTGTAATATAGTTATAAAATAAAAGAAAAAGGTTATAGCTTAAAGGAGCTAACTAGGGATATAAAATTAGGGTAGGTTTTTAAATTAATGGTTGTAAAGAAATGGAAACCCTTTTTTATTCTTATAGCCATTTTTATTCTTAGACATGCTTATACCGATTAGGTTTTCTTATATAGGACAATACAATTCAAAGAAAATATATATTGATTTGAATGTATGACCCTTCATCTCTTCTATTGACTTTTCAGAATAAAAATGCTAACATTAATTCATTGCCAAATGTCGACATGGAGAGTAGTTTTTGATAGCAAAAATGAGCTCCAATGGGAGGATTGTGGCAAAATTCCCCCTGATGAAGAACAAATCTATGAACAACAAATTTCCTCATCAAATTCTAATCACTACTTGCCTTCAATGATTGATTTTATTCTACAAGGTTTATTATCATTTAAACTACCTCTCTTTCTTGATTATATGTATCTCAATTTCTATTAGGAAGCTAATATATGAATAGATAATTGTATATACTATATGTTGTGTATAGCTTCCTCGAATCTTCAAGAGAACATAGACGAAAATGGAGGCTATGGTGATGTCTTGATGGTCCGTACGGGATTGGAAAAATTCGTTGTTTTGGAATAGTCGCCAATTTCAAAAACTATGTTATTCAATCAGGTATTCAATGTTTTTATTTGGGTTCCTTATACCATTTGACTTAATTAACTATTTAATTTCTATACTATTGCTTATTAGGTGAAATGCATCATACGTTTAGTTTATCTAATTCATTGATCCATACTGAGTCTGGGAACCATTCATTGTATCTTTTGCCAATTTAGTTAAAGCTAAGAAGTTGTTGGAAGAGAGTGTCAATAAACTAACTCTTGAGGGAAGATCTTTTATAATTTCACTGGATGTCTTCGAACGTACAATGAGCCTTCTTGGAAATCCAAACATTAGAAGCTCCTTTACCTTTTTTGTTAACTCTCATTTTACTTGGAATCCAAAAAAATAATTTTTCTTTTTCTTTTCCATGGAATAGGCATGAAACTTTATTTATTATTTTGTTTGTAAGAATTGTTAATTTTCTAATTAAAATCTGGTATTACTTACGATATATCATTATATTATATAGTTTATCATATTTCAATATTTATATATATTATTATTTAATGTTAATAAATATTAATAATTAAGAATAGTAGTCATCTTAAATTTATGATATTTTGATCTTATTAACATTAAAATTGAGGTATGTTTATCTTTTTATATCCAAAAAATATTTTTTTCAAAATTTAAAATACCTACATGTGTTTTTCAACAATATGTTTAAAACTTTGAAAACATTTTACAAATTTTAGATGTTTCATTCTATTTTTAGGAAAAAATTATGTACATTAGGCATCATTAAAGAATCATTTATGCATAAATCCATGATTTAAATAAATTTATAGAGTTTGAATGCATCAGGTAAAAATTATAAGTATTTCAACTTTTCACGACGATTTTAAAAATTTGTCATCAAAAGTTTAGCTTTTTGTGACGATTCACAAATTTATCGCCAAAGGTTTCACATTTAGTGACAAAAGTGTTAAATTGTGCAAAAGGTTGAGCTTTTTGTAACGAATCCAATAAATTGTCATCAAAGACATGAATTTAGCAATGATTTTGAGAAGTGTCGCTAAATGTGCCTTTTGTTGTAGTGGATATATAGAGTATTCATGTTGGTGCTCAGAGACTTAAGATGGCAAAGGCTAGAGACAAGATGGTAATAAAATACCCCTTAAAGAAGAAAGTTTGAAATCTAATCACAGCTGAGGATGGAAATTGTTCTCAACTATTGAAATTCTTTTTATAGCTTTGAAAAAATATTGGATGAATGTGTTACGAGTATAAGTCACCTTGGGAGAACCATATCCTAAAAGCTAGCTTGAAGGGAGGGAGAGTTCAAGGCCTTATAAGGCCTATTCTAGAACCACGCCTCCCCGATATGGGACTCATAACATTGTTTCCCCCTTTGGAAGTCGGCGTCCCAATGGCTCTCACTCCAAGGTGCTTCACTCAACGATGCTTCACTCGTTTTAGTTCACGGTCAACTCCTCCACTGGTCAGCCCCCTTCCATGTGTAGCGCTTTCCGGTGGTTAGCTCTCAATGAAAGCACCAGTGTTACAACTGTAAGTCACCTTGGGAGAACCACACCCCAAAAGCTAGCTTGAAGAGAGGGAGAGCCCAAGGCCTTATAAGGCTTGTTCTAGAACCATGCCTCCCCGATATAGGACTCGTAACATTGTTTTCCCCTTTGGAAGCCACCAATTGATAGCTATGCTTTTTATGTGAGCTTGTGTGTGATTTTAGAATCGCAAGAAAGAGCACAAAAAGAAAGGAAGCAGAGAAAAAGTGCAGAGAAGGTAGAGAATGAAGAAAGGAGAGAGAGAGAGAGAGAGAGGAATTTGTGAGATAATACTTTCTTCCTTCTCTGATTCAATACTATTCAATATATAACCATCCTTTACCACTAGTACTACCCATGCATCCCCTTTACAACATATTCCCTGACAAAACCGTTATCATCAAACATTTTTTTACCTACATAACAAACTCTGAATATTTCTTAGGCAACTTTTTCGAATGTCCCAGCCTACGAATGGGTTTATAGCTTGGGTCTTGAGTCTTCACTAGTATTGAGCTCATATCAATACCACCTCCCTCAGAAAACATCTTGTCCTTAAGTTGGAAGTCGGGAAAATTAGCCTTGAGTTCCTTTAAGTTCTCCTAGGTGGCATCGGTCTCTGTTTGTCCCTCCCACTGAATCAAAATGTGCAATACTCACTTCCCCCTTAAATGGTAATTCTGGTGTTCAACATGGCTGCTGGTTTTATTAAAGGACGTTGATCTTCGAATTCAGCTGGTAAAGGTACTTGATTGACATAAGGATCTCCATAGCACCGCTTCAGCTTAGAGATATGGAAGACATCATGTAGCTTGGCATTGGTCGGCAATTCCAGACAGTAAGCTACCTGTCCCACACGTTCTTTAATCTGAAAAGGGCCAAAGAAATGCATGGACAATTTGTTGGATCGCCTAGAAGCTACTGATGTCTGTCTGTAAGGCTGTAGTTTGAGAAACACCCAGTCATTCACCTCAAATGTTGCATCTGTGTGGTGTTTATTGGCCTGATTTCTCATTCTATTCTATGCTCGCAGCAAGTTTGCCTTCAGAGTAGTTAGGATATCGGTTCGCTTAGAAAGCATTTCTTCAATCTTTGCCACTGATGTTGCCCATATCACACAGTCACACAAGGAAGGGGGAGCTCTTCCATAGACTGCCTTATAGGGAGTCATTCCAATTGAGGATTGCCATGATGTGTTATAGTGCCATTCAGCCCATGAGAGGTATTTTAACCACTGTGTTGGATGTTCAGATGTAAAACATCGCAAATAGTCTTCTAGATAGCGATTGAGTACCTCTGTTTGCCAGTCGGTTTGCGGGTGATAGGCACTGCTGGTTGCCAACTTTGTTCCTTGCAATTTGAATAGCTCTTGCCAAAAGTTACTCATAAAGATAGGATCACGGTCTAAAATAATGTTGGTTGGAAAACCATGGAGCCGGACGACTTCTCAGATGAAAATCTCAGCTACTTGTGGGGTTGTAAAAGATGATCCTAAGGCTGCAAAATGAGCTTACTTTGACAACCTTTCAATAATAACAAAAATGGTTGTCTTGCCCGAGGATAAAGGAAGATGAACAATGAAGTCCATTGATATAGACTCCCAAATGTTGCCTAGAGTAGGAAGCGGTTGAATAAGGCCCTGTGGAGCTCTATGGAATGGTTTAGCTGCTTGGCAGGTAATGCATCTTAGTACAAAGTCCTTAACATCCTTTTTCATGGTTGGCCAAAAGAAAGTACTCGAGAGTTGGGCCAATGTTCGTTGAACTCCAGCATGTCCCCTTGAATTTGAGTTATGGAATTCAGCAAGAAGCAAAGGTTGGAATGCAGACTCTGGAGGGATATATATGTGATCCTTATGAAATAGCAATCCATGTCTCACAGAAAAATTTGGGTGCAAATTGGGCTGTTATGAGACTTTGTTGAACAAAATCGTAGAACTTGTGGTGCCTTTGTAAAACAGGCACAGAGCATCTATAACCGAGATCACAGGTTGAGAAACCGTGAGTATATTCATTGTCCCTTCCTTACAAGATAGAGCATCAGTTGGAATATTTTCCGTTCCAGGCTTGTATACTATCTTCAAATCATATCCCAATAACTTAACTAGCCAATGTTGCTGCTCTGATGTTTGTATGGTTTGATCCATTAGTGACCTCAAGCTTTGATGATCAGTGAAGACCTTGAATTTATGGCCAAGCAGGTATTGACGCCAATGCTTAACTGCCTCAGTTAGAGCGCACATCTCTCGGGCATATGTTGATGCTGACTGAACTTGTGGAGGTAATTGCTTAATAAAATAAGTAATTGGATGGTTTTGTTAGGATAGAACTGCTCCAATTCCTAATCCTAAGGCATCTGTATGGATCTCAAATGGAGCTTCAAAATTTGGGGCAATTAGGATAGGTGTGGAGAGCAAAGCCGCCTTCAGTTTGTGGAATGCTTCTGTTGCTTCTATTGTCCATGCAAAAGCATCTTTGCAAAGGAGTCTAGTCAATGGCTGAGCAATTGTAGCAAAGTTTTTTACAAATTTTCTATAATATCCTGTTATCCCCAAGAATCCTTGCAACCCTTTAATGTTAGATGGCACTGGCCAATTTTTCACAGCTTCAATTTTATCAAGATCTACAGCTATGCCATTACTGGATATACGATGGCCTAAATATCCAATTTCAGAGCATCCTATTTCACATTTAGATCCCTTAACACACAGATTATTATCTCTGAGGATAGCAAATAACTGTTCAAGATGCTCAAGATGCTTTTCGCAGCTGGAGCTATAAACTAAAATATCATCAAAGAACACCAAAACGACTTTGCGCAAGACTCTTCAAAAAATTGAATTCATCAAAGACTGAAAGATTGAAGGCGCATTAGACAACCCGAAAGGCATTACTAAGAATTCGTAATGGCCTTCATGGGTCCAAAATGTTGTCTTTGCTATATCTGCAGTGTGGATTCTGATCTGTGATAACCTGATTTAAGATCAAATTTTGAAAACACTTGTGCTCGCGCCATCTCATCCAGCAACTCATCAACAGTAGGTATTGGAAATCGGTCTTTCACCATCACTGCATTTAAAGCTCTGTAGTCCACACAGAACGCCAAGTTCCATCTTTCCTTTTAACTAGCAACACCGAAGGGGAAAAGGGACCGGTGCTCTTTTGAATAACTGCCTCTGAAAGCATTTCAGTCACCATCTTCTCTATTGTGGTTTTCTGAAAATATGGGTATCTGTAGGGATTTACATTGACTGGAGGGGTATTGGGCATCAAGGAAATACGATGGTCGATGTTATGCTGTAGTGGTAACCCATTGGGAGGTTTAAAGATAAAGTTGAACTATGAGAGAAGGTTTTGCAATGCTTCTTTGAAAAAGATAGGTGCCTCTGGGTTAATTTTTAGTTGTGGATCATCTTCAATAGGCCCAATAGCAAGGTGGAAATATTGGGCTGTATCTTTTGATCTTAGCCCTTTGCTCACAGCAGCTAGAGAGATGGAATTCATGGACAGTGGCTTCAGCCCTTGTAATCAGATTTTGGTTTCGTTGTGGTTGAACTCCATCCAAAGTTGTTTGTAATCAAACAGCACAGGCCCTAACTCAAGCAGCCATTGTACAACCAATATGGCATTAGCCCCATAAATGGGTAGAAGTAGCATATCGACAGTAAAAATTGTTGGACCCATTTGAAGAGGAATCTCTATACACACACCCTTGCAATCTATGGAATCTCCATTACCCGCTGTAACCCTAAAATGCTTAGATGGTTGAACAATGAGACTCAAATGAATAGCCAATCTATTTTGTAAGAAATTATTTATTAAACCCCCACCAATTAATACAATCACATCGTGATCGTTAATTTTTCCAGCTAATTTTAAAGTGGAAGGAACAATCTAACCCGTTAAGGCCTGGAGAGAAATCTGAGGTGTAACATCTTCTCTCCCATCCTCTGGCAAGTCCGAAGAACTGTCCACCAATTTGGCAGACTGAAAAGTTAGGTACTCATCTTCTTCCTCACCGTCATCAGCTAGAAGGCATAGGAATTGAGCGGGTTTGCATTTGTGTCCTGGTGTGAATTAGGCGTCACAATTGAAATAGAGCCCTTTGGCTCGATGAGCTGCCATCTTTGTCGACGTAAGGCACTTGATGGGAAGGTGTTTTTGTGGTAGTAAGGGTAGAGGCTTAGGATTTTGTCCTGCAACTAATGGAATTGTTGGGGAAATAGATGTTAATAGAGGAGCATTAATAGGGGCAGATTTCAAGAACTGACGTCGCGATCCTTAAGATCTAGAGCCGTTGCATTTTTCCTCAACAATTTTGGTCATTCCTATGGCTACCTGCAATGTTTGAGGCTTCAAAAGATACAACTCACGCTATATTTCCTCTTTTATCCCTAATAGAAAGCAGTTAAAGAGGTTGGTGTGACTGAGCCCTGAGATCCGAGTGGACAAGGCTTCGAACTCTTTGAGGTATACCGTCACCGTGGAGCTTTGCCGGGTAAAGCTGGGCTTCTAGATTGGCAAACTCAGATGGGCCAAAATGAAGCTCAATCTAGTTGGTAAATTCTTCCCAAGAAGAGAGTTGGCTAGTGGTGTGCATCCAATAGTACCACTACAAGACCGTCCCTATCATATAAAAAACTGCAATGGTAAGTTTTTGGTCATTTGGGGTGCAGTGAAATGTGAAGAAGTGGTTAATTTGGAATAACCATCCATTCACGTTGTCTCCAAAGAAAAGTGATACTTCGAGTTTTGGAATTTTGGGTGGAGGGACAGGTGAATCGGGGTTGCGGCCAAAAGAATCTAGGTTATTTCTAGTTAGGGTCATGGAAGGAGAGGTAAAGTGGGTAGTATTTGTGAAAGGTGTTTGTGGTTGTTGAACGGGGGAAGGAAGCAGTGGTGTTTGTTTTTCTAGGGATGAGAGTTTGAGCATCATATCCATCATGAGGTTGTGTTAGGAAGATATGGATTTTTGCAACACATCGAAGGACTCGGAATGGTGTTGGACTGTTGAGCACAACTCATCGATTTAGACAAAACAGATTCATGGCATTGGAGCTGGTCATGAATGGTATGGAGCTGATCATCAATGGCCCTGGATCATGTTTGTACACCATCAGTCATGTCACCTCTCAATAAAAGCACCAATTGATAGTTGTGCTTTCTGTGTGAACATGTGTGTGATTTCATAATCGTAAGAAAGAGCACAAAAAGAGAGGCAACAGAGAAAAAGTGCAGAGAAGGCAGAGAACGAAGAGAGAAGAGAGAGAGAGAGAGGAATTTGTGGGATAATACTTTCTTTCTCCTCTGATTCAATACTATTCAATATATAATCATCCTTTGCCACTGGTATTACCCATGCATCCCCTTTACAACATATTCCCTATCAAAACCGTTATCATCAGACATTTTCTTACCTACATAACAAACTCTGAATATTTCTTAGGCAACTTTTTCTCACATCCCAACCTACGAATGGGTTTATAGCTTGGGTCTTGAGTCTTCACTGGTATTGGGCTCATCTCAGAATGCAAATTTGATAAGAAATGGCTATCTCGATATTATGATCCGGTGTGTTGTGACATTATATTTAACGAGGATGCTCTAAAGAGTATGTTGGCGAATATCAATTTTAAGTATATCAGGATTGCTTAGATCATTTTGATGCACGTGTGAGGAAAATTCCAACTATTTGTGAAATGTTTGATCAAATGCCTTGTTTCGTTCATTCGAATGAAACATGCTTTATAAATTGATGGTCAACCAACACTACTAGCAAAGTGAATAGTTGTAATGGGAAAATCAGAAAGTTGTCCTCAATGTAACATATTCTACGGTTCCTCGTTGAGCTAGCAAGAGGGGTTTGCTCCTCGTATGACTCGAGGTAGATTTAAAATCGTATAGAAAATAATAGGCGAGCTAGTGACAAATTTCAATATGGAATTTAAAGCCTACTTTTCCATAATGTTGAATTAATTAAAGTGAAATAGCTTAATTTATCATATGACTTGAGATAGATTTGAGATCATACAGATAATAACAAACAAGCTGGTGACTATGTTTTGACCCGAAATTTAAAGCCTACTTTTACATAATGTTGAATTAATTAAAGTGAGATAGCATAATCTAATGATAATTAAAATTTTAATTAAGTGTATAGAATATTTGGACTATTTATGAGAGAAATTATTTTTAATTATATTTCAAAAATTTTAAGTACATTTTTCAATCTTGTCAAATATATTCCTAAAAAATATAGCTTTTAACTTGATTAATGTATTTCTCGTTATAGTTAAGAAAGTATATTATGTGTTAGATATAGAGAAAGAGGTACAGAATAATAAAACTGAAATAGGCTTGAATTTTTTTAAAAAAACTAATAAAAATTTTTCTGCATAAAGTTGGTATATTTATAGAGGTTCAACTAACTGTAAAACATGAAAATAGGAAATGCTACTACTATCTCTTATAGATTAAGTAAACTAAATAACAAACTTAAACTAATAAAATAGACTTAAATAATCTCCAATTGACATGGTCAATCATAAAATTTAACAGATATTTCTAACAATCTCTTCTTTAAACTGAAAACTTTCAAACTTTCATTTTAATAAGACTTAACAAGTGCATAAACTTAAAGCAACTCCCTTAATTTCTAAGATTTAGACAATTTCAATGGCTTCCTCATTATGTTAGCAACATAATCTTCACTCTTACAATATAAAAATCAATCTTTCCATCCTTTGCAAGGTCCCTCATAAATGAAATTTTACATATATGTGCTTGCTTCATCCATGTAAAATTTGAAGTAGTTGCCTCTTACTGGAAATGCAACTCTTCAAGTATTTTTATCAACCAAATTGCTTTACAAGTCCAAGTTGTTGTAACTACAAACTCTACTTCAGTTGTTGACAAAGTGATAACATCTTTCTTTTTCGAAGACCATGAAATAGATCCTGATCCAAACATGAAAACATACACGAGCGTCCAAATCTTTAGCATGTAATGCCAGATTTGCTAAGCCCTTTTATATTGGTCGGTACTTGGAGACACTACTGTATATTGACATATATGAGTTCAAAAATGTATTTGAACCTTTTCGGTATTTATGACAATGATATAGAATGTTATATTCCCTTACATAAACTTAGTGTAGCACCCCCTTACCGCAGGGTACACACCGGGACGCCCGTAGGTCATTCCGATACATATCCTACGATAAGGGTGAACTACGATCAATCACTACAAACACTTCACATGGCATCATAAT
>JAOSBN010088388.1:0-12056 GCA_027563595.1 Erythroxylum suave
TAGACTGAAACCTGCTCGTTATGCTCAAAGCATAAGAAACATCTGGTCTAGTACATAACATCGCATACATGATTGATGTCCTCTCATCTTTCATCATTGCCATCATATTGTGCAAGAGTTGATTCGTGTCTTCCTTCTGTGGAATAGTCAAAACTTTTTGTTGGTTTAGGAACTGGTTAGTAGATAGTCCAGCCCCTCCACTTCTCTTAAATCTATTTGACGGTCCAGTCTCATCATTTCTCCAACTAAACCAAGGGTTTGCTTTCCATCCCTCGTTATATGTATTAAAGTGTGGGTCCCACTTCTAATTCGGCCTCCCTGATAAACAATAGATACCTCTTTATATCGATTAGGTCAGACAGTAGCAATATGTATCATAGATCCTCAAGTTTCGCAACTTGGTGCAGTAAGGTCTATAGGTGTTGCTGAACGATGCACACTTATGTTTTTCAACTCCATAGTAATGAGGGCTACCTGAGTAGTCATTTTTTTTCCAAACATAACTCAAGACTCTCCATTTTTCTTGAGTTTACTGTTGAAGCACGCAACTCATGTGCACCTCTAGTTTCTCTTGCACTGTACTATTGGTGATTCAAAGCCATCTTCTTAATCAGATCCTAAGCTTCTGTAGTAGTGAGATCTATCAGTAAACCTCCTGAGGCTACAGCTAACATACCCTTATCCTAACTCTTCAGCCCATCATAAAAATATTGCACCAACTGGTCGTCTGGTATTTGATGGTGAGGGCACCATGATAATAGATCTTGAAAGCGGTTCCAATAATCGTAGAGAGACTTATCAAAGTCCTGTCGAGCTGAGTAGATTTTCTTTCTCATTGATGAAGTTCTAGATGTAAGAAAATACTTTTCTAGGAATGCATTCCTCCAATTTACCAACTGTGGTAAGCGTTTGCCACATGTCTCAGAAGACACATGTACCACTCCCTTTCTTTTCCTTCAAATAATAAATGAACAACCTTCCACAGCACTTGATCTAAAGAAGCTCCCACTAGTTTCATACATTGACAAATCATAGATAGTGATTACAGGTGAATATACGGATCTTCTCCCTTCAAACCATAAATTTAGGAAGAGAGTTAATAAACAATCATTTTATTTTAAAATTCACATCAAAATTAGGGCAAGCATTAGTAAAAGGATCATAATTAACATCAGAGGTTATAGCTTCCCTAATGTTCCTTTTTCTAAGGTTGCCATTATTCTCACCAATTCTCTCTTGCTCTAAATTACCTCCATTATCACCATTTCTAGCTTGGTTGACATCAAGGTTTAGGTGTTGAAAACTAACTGGGTTTTTAGCCATTGTCTCTCTTTCTAATGATTCACTCTCACTACTTGATAGGGTAGACTCCACTACCTTGCTTGTCCCCTCTAGTCTCTTTTCTTTCCTAACTTTTCTCAGGCTTTTTTCTATTTCAAGGTCTAAGGATAGGAGCGTGGTTTCTAGGGGCAAGCAAAGAAAAAATTTGATAGAATTTAAAGATGAGCAAAATTAACTTGCAAACTCAAAAAATTAGGTAAAAAGATGAGATATGATGGATGCAAGTGTGTGTGTAGTGAAAGTATAATTGCTCAAGTAAGGAACACTTCAGAGCTATGTAGAAGAGTTAGTCGTAGCGAAGTCTAAATTTTCCATGGTGTAAATTTCCCGAAAGGGATCCTCGTAAGATCTTGAAGAGTTGGTCGTGGTGAACTTGCACCGAATGTAGCAAATAGACTTTGAACTATGCAGAAACAAAATGCTAAGTATAGAAATTGAAAAGAAATCAGTATCTATGTTGTGTTTGTAAAACTTCAGATTCTAAACAAAATGAAAACCTATACTATTGAAAGGTGTGAAACTAAACTATCTAGAATGCAATCTAAAGACTCTTAACTATCCTCAACAGCAAATATGACAAAAGTTAGCATAGAGAACGAATTGGTTGGTTCCCCAGTAACGGCGTCATTTGATTTAACCCTTATTACGCTAAGCTCTTGTAGGCTGAATCAATGAATTCCATGAATTGCACTATAGGGTGCATCCTCGAGTCGTTCACTTAATCGAAACCTAACAATTGAATCTAAATTAACCTCTATGTCATGCTATGCAAACCAATTTGGAGGAATGAGGGTTTTTAATTTTCAAACTGATTAATAGAACTAATTTAAATGTAAAAACAAATGTTTTTAGATTTTAGGGAGATATAAAGCTAAAAGTTGAAAAAACACAAAGACTATATAATCATAAAGTACTCTTGAAAGTGAGTTTTGGCCATCATTGTTCGATATGATTAAAGAGAGAGTAGAAATCACTAAGTTTCAAAAATGTAAACCTTGAAACACTTTTCAAGTCTAGGACCTTAATCAATGAACATCATTTTTTAAAGTCCCGATAAGTGCTCTTAGTGTGTGTAAATTGATTAGCTAATGCAATAGGTCAAATGTAATCTAAAATCATCTCAACACCAAACACAACCATATAAGATAATAGAGAGTCAAAAAGATTTCAAATGGACAAATATGAAACTTCATACATTTAAGCTCAAAGTTCTACAATGGCCAATCCATTCAACACATAATGAATATCCGACACTTCATTAAGACTATAATCAAATAGCTCATCTACAAAATCATAAATCCTAGACCTAGGATATATAAAAGGATAGCTGAACTATGGATTAAGCTAGTCCTCTTTTCCATCCCATTGAACTCCAGCCATTGCTACACCTTCAAAAGGGGAAGAAACCCCTAGCCGCTCATAGAGCTCAGAAAATTCACCACTCGAAATGCTCCTGAATCACCAATGATGGAGGTTTGACAGTGGAAGAAAATGTGAAAGAGAAGAAGATGTATTTTTGCAGAGAAAAATGATGATGGAAAAAGTATAGGAAATGTCTAGTAGTTGTCTTCTGCTACCTCGCTCCTTTCTACTTATCCCAAAATAGGTCTTTTAATGATATTCAGGTCGGGTCGTAAGGATGTGGGCTTTGAAGAAGATGCTACATTAGCTTCAAGCCCCTGAGCCTTGATATTCAATATCTCCTCCGTGCTCTAGAGGATATTCATCAACTCACTCAAGATGTAATCCTTGCTATTGAGCTCATGGTCCAACTTAAACTAGTAAAAATAAGCAGCATACAAAAGACCAAGTTGTCCTTTTCTTCTCCTCTCCTTATTGTTGTATTCTTAACCAATTTGATTTACCTCTTATTTTTCTAGGACAACTTGGTTAACAAAATCCTTTGGTGGGAAAGGAGAAGAAATGTTTGGAGGAGATTTTTCTTCGAATAAATAAACAAAAATTGAGACTCTTCTCATGCCAAATTTAGGCTCACTCATGCATGAAAGGAGAGAGAGAGTGAAACCATACAAGAACACCTTCTTACACCCTCAATTTCGGTTATGCATGGAATGGAAGAAGAGAATAGCATCCAATGCATCACTTCTTACTTTAATCAATCATAAAGTAGTCAATAAATGAGACTCTTCTCATTTATCTTTAAGATTGCTACATGAAAAGACTATTAACCTAAATATGACCTGCCAATTTCGGTTTTGGAAGATGTAAGAATGAAGATAGTCAATCCAATGCACATCCTTCTTCTTTAATCCAATGAATGCTAATACGTTATATGCTAACATTAAAAGATAACAATTAAACCAATGGTAAGTTCATAACTCCATTTAATGATGATAAACCATAATAAAGACCATATTTATTTAGTAATTTAGTGTCAAATGTGCAGCTGCACAATCAGTCCATTAAAACCAAAATTGCAACTCCTTTCTTTAAAAAAATTGTTTTAATATAATTAATCTAATCAATTACATTAAACCAAAGCCTAGCCCATTTCTAGATGAACATTTGGGCTTCTAATTAACCATTAATTAGTGTAAGCCCAACATTCAATTATGGACTTCTAAAACCTCCATTTATATTTCTCACCTAGCTTGATAACCTTCCTTGAAGCCAAGTGGAGAATCTTATTGGACTTTGATAAGTCAAGCTCCAATAAACCTAGAATTAATTTAATCTCATTAGAATTAATTCTAGCTTATTAATTAAATGTCATTCCACTAAAGACAATTAGTTGAACTCTTGAACTATTAAATATTATGAGAACACATATTTTATGTTTAAATGTAAACCCTATTTAGAACCTTATTATAGCCATTCGCACAACAAAGGGTAAAATTATCATTTTGTCCTTATGTTGGTTTTTCCTTCTACATCTCCCTTTATACTTTATATGGTGATTAACACACAAGATCTCATCTTGATGTCAAGACTTGGTGTGTAGCTAGTCCATCAAACTATTGGCACCAATTTAACCACCAAATCTCCTTAAAACATCTAGAAGTGATGATATTACTATAAACTCTTTATTTGAGTGAATGTTCCCTGATACATGTTTCAATTAATAATTCCAACATGTAGACACTGGATTAATACTCTGTAAAAATCCATTCTGATCATATCAAGAATTATAATGAAATACATACGAGTTCACCAGTCGTGAAGATTGTGGTTCATAATAAGCTAGTGCTTAAGTTATATGTTTTAAGATTAAAGTAATGGCCCACTTTATTCTTGAAAAAATACTTAATTTCAAATTCGTTTAATAATGCCATTATCGATATCCAACTACTGTCATGATATGAAACTCATCATTCGCTTGAAGTAAACTTTTTTACTTACACGGAGATAAATTGCAACACTACAGTCTAAACCATAATCAAGCAACCAACTTGATTATTCAACTGTGAATCCATTAATTTATATTTTAATAATATGCATGCTTCCCATACATCTCTATGTATATGTATATTACTTACAAAAGAATCCTAGTGCCTTATGACTAGGTATATAATGCTCATTAAAACCAAACTCTTTTATTTTATTAATAATAAATATTTCCATTACAAAATTTTAATTGAAGAAGATTAAGGTACATGTAAATACACTTTCTTTCTAGGGCACTATATTTACATAACTCCAACACCATTTACACCCTATGGCTTTTATACCTGGTGGTAGATCTACAAGGATCCAGACTTCATTAGTGTACATGTAATCTATTTCCTATTCCATCGCCTTCAGCCATTTTTCTACATCAATATCATTAATAGCCTGAGTATATGTAATGTTATCAGTTTCTTCTTAGTCTGAGATAGCAATTAAGCCTTCTCCTAGACCTAGATACCTATCTAACTATCTCAAATCCCTCCCACTATGTCTAGGCACTACTACTTCATGTTCAGGTTGCACTTTGGTCTTGAATCCATTTTGACATCTTGTTCTATTATATCCATATCAACTCTTGAATTGGATGAAAAAGCTAACTCCTTTAGTACTACTTCACTTCTTCCTTTGTGATTTCTCACAAATTCTTCCTTTAAGGACGTCGCATTTGTCGACACAAATACCTTCCTATCTTGAGGACTATAAAAATAGTACCCTCGAGTAACAGTAGGATACCCTACAAACAAACATACTTTTGACCTTGGTTCTATCTTCGTGGATCCAGGCCTTGGAACATGGGATGGGTAACCCCAAGTCCTTAAGTGCCCTAATAAAGGCACTTGACTAGTCCATAACTCCGTAGATGATTTAGGCACTGATTTCGATGGAGCAAAGTTAAGAAGATATGTTGCTATTTGGATGGAGCAAAGTTAAGAAGCCTAGCATAGAACATCATTGATCATATCATTTCCAATAGGGTCCTATTCCTCCTCTATGCTACACCATTCTGTTGAGGTGTTCAAGGAGTTGACAACTTAGAAACAATTCCATTTTCAAATAAATATTGTTGGAACTCTCCAGATAAGTACTCACCACCTCAATCTGATCGATGTTGTTTCAATGGCTTGCGAAGCTACTTTTTAGCTTCGGCTTTGATTCTTTGAACTTTTCAAAGGATTCACTCTTTTTATACATCAAATACAAATAACCATCTCCTGAGTAATCATCTGTAAAGGTTATGAAGTATTCATAACCTTCTCTAGCTTATACGTTCATAGGCCCACACACATCTGTATGTGCTAGGTCCAACGTATATTCAAATCTGTTTCCTTTAAAAGGAAATGAGGCCTTGATCATTTTTCCTTCAATACAAGATTCATAGGTAGATAATGGATCATTATCCAAACCTGTAAGCATCCCATCCTTCTCTAACCTGTCAAGTATTTTCTGATTGATATGACCCATTCTTAAGTGCCACAAATATTTTGAATTAATGCTAGAGACATTGGATTATATTGGTTTTATCAATTCTGTGGTGTTTAGTAAGCCTATCATAGGTTTCGGAAAGAACAATCGCTATTTAATTGTTGCATTACAATCAAAGTCCTTATTCTCATATATTGAAACATCATTTTCAAAATATAAGGAATAACTAGACTTTACTAAAAAAATAGAAATGATGTTCATTACAATCGTTGGCATGTAATAAACATCCTCCAAATATAACCTATGACCACTAGGAAAGTCCATGATAACTACTCCCATTGCTTCTGCTAAAGCATCAGATCCATCTGCTATCTTGACTTGAAATTGGCCTTTAGGTAGTCTTTTCCTTTGCTAGAACCCTTGCTAAGAATTGCAAAAATGTTAGTGGCTCCTGAATCTAATATGCAAGAATCAAATAAATCAACCACATTTCTAGTTCCTAACAAAATTAGGAAACCTATACCTTGTTTGCTTTTGAGAGACTCAAGGTAAACTAGGCAGTTTCATTTCTAGTGGCCCATCTCATCACAATGGAAACACTTTCCGTTGATGTTCTCTTTTACCTTCTTTTTCATAGGTTGAGCCTTGACCACTGCTTGGACCTTCTTTTTCATTAGACCCTTCTTTTTTTGCTTGCCCTTACCTTTAGGCTTAGAAGAAGATGCTACATTAGCTTCTGGCCCACTAGCCTTAATATTCAATATCTTCTCCATGCTCTTTAGGGCATTCATCAACTCACTGAAGATATAATCCTTACTATTGAGCTCATAGCTCAACTTAAACTGATGAAAAAAAGAGTTTAAGGTATTGATGATCATAATCATCTGTGTGTCCGAATCCATATCTGCACCAAGCAACTCAACCTCAATGACCACAGAGATTACCTTAAGTATGTAATCCTGCACCAGTTCACCATGTTTTTGTCTAAGATTGTGAAAGATTTGGATAGCTTTCACTCTTATAGACCTAATCCTCACACCAAATATCTCATGTAGGTGATGAACCATTACACTAGTAATTTTCATACATGGAATTTGATTTTGCAACATGCTACTGGCAAAAGCTAGAATATAACACTTAGTGGTCTTATCAGTATTCTACCATCATTCATGTTGTTGGGCTTGCTCTGGAGTTGAATTTTCAACTGGAGGTGTAAGCTCATTTTCAGTTAATACCCATGAAATTCTTTTTTATTGAAGAACAATTTCTAGGTTACGTCTCTATTCATCAAAATTCTCTATGTTTTCTAATTTGTTATTTGTCAAGAGAAAAGTAAGTCGATTCAATTTATGGTGATTATGTCTGAAAATATAAATAATTAAAACATGAGCATACTAGTCAATACTATTGGAACTTTGTATAAAATCATGATGCATGTATATATGATGATAGATTTAACAAAACTTAAAAACAATTAAATCTTTATACGACGATCATTTTTCTTATCTATAATAGACTAAGTGACAGTGGGCATCTTATCTATTAAAAGAAAAACTGGGACCTTCCCACTTAAAAAAAACCTACTAAGCATCTTCATGCTTAACTTTTAAAGAAGCGTCATAATTTGGTCTATATTTTACCAACAGAGCTACGGTAGGCATGTTATTGATAAAATATGTTAAGTGTGTAACCATTTGATTCATCCACTAACGGTACTTGCAAACCATGCCTCGGTGGGAGGTCACATTTGCTACCAATAAATGGACTTATCCTTAAGGAGACCCAAACCATGTAAGATCTAGGATTTATGCCCTCTAGTAGGGAGTAACACTTCACCACATGCAAATGGGCCATCATATGGAGACCGTGGACTCTCACATGAGCATCCTCTCCCACTCAATCTTTTTAGGCTTTAGGTTTTAACAAATACCATCTTGTCTATATGCAATTTATTATCCATCCTATATTGTTTCATTATATATCTCATACATAATGAATGCATAGCAAAGCCTAGGAATATTCTAAATGGCATGCAATCAAATAATATTTGCATTCATTTATCCATTCATTACATGAACTTATAAGCCACTTTTGATTGTCTATCCTAGAAACATAAATAAAATTACAAGGCTTTTAAGCCCAACAACTTCTTCTTATACTTGGATCTTCCGCTTCGAACTCTTCGCTCACATGACCTGGCCCACTATGTAAAAAGTGTGTAATGGCTTTTCTTTTGCAACAAAGTTTTGACTTTCATAAAAACAAAATTTTCACTTTAAAAACAAAAATTCTAGCACTAGTTTTTGATATGAACTGAAATTTGTCTGTATGAAATAGAAAAAACAGCATTTGTTGTTAATCAAACCAAAACTTATTGTGACATAAAACCAAAAATTTGTAGACACAAAAATCCATCAATTTTGCTAACGATCAAACATTACAAGAAAAACATAAATTAGAATTGGAAATTTACTTAAAAAAATGTAGGTATTTATCGACGGAATACAAGTTACTGTTGGTAAATATGTTGTCAATGTTTATATATAGAGATGGAAACAATTGTCGTCGGTAAAACCAGAGGGAAGGAATTTCGCGCAAAATCTTTGACGACATATGGCAACAACAAAGCCATTACCGTCGGTAAAAATTACGGTAATGTTTCCCGCAATTAAATGGCTTCAGACATTTACCGATGGAAACTCTTTCGTCGGTGGGTTTGGATTAGTGTCAGCCATTTATCGACAGAATGTATGGCATCGGTAAACTTAATCAAGTTTATCGACGGAATTTGTTTGCCATCGCAAAATTAAGCAATAACATGTCCCGCTAAATAATTGGTAAATTTAAGTACCGACAGAATTCAAATTCCATTGATAAATGTCGACTAGTTAATAAACCAAATGACCTCGTTTCAGTCTTCGTCATTAATTGTCCAGAACCCTCCTCCCCCCTATTTTCTTTTTCTTCTCTCCTACAGTCTCGTCCTCTGGTTTTAGGTGATCCACCTTGCTTCCACCATCATTTTTTGACCGTTTTCTGGCCCATCGTGCGTCGTTTTTCGGTAAGCTCTCTATTGGGTGTATTGTTTCTCCAAAAATTGCAAGTTTTATGTGTTAACCGTAGGTGTTTGGGTGATGGAATTTTGTGTGATTATTGTTGTTATATGTTGTTTTTTGTGTAATTGTTGGTAGATTTGTTGTTTATATGTGTTATTGTTGGTAAATAATGAAAAAATGCATTTGTTTTGTGATTAGTTAAAGATTATCCGTATTGCCTATGAGGTGTACGATAAAATGCCCTTTATGATTGTTGGAACATTTGGTTGTAATTGTTGCAAATTTGAGAAATTGAAGTGAAAAATTGATGTCTAAAATTGAAGTGTAAAATCGAAGTGTAAATTGAAGTGTTAATTTAAGAAATTGAAGTGTGAAATTCAGGTGTAAAATTGAAGTGTAAATTGCAGTGTGAAATTGAAGTGCGTAATTATTATTCTTATTATTATTAAAATTATTAGTTGTATCATCATTATTATCATCATCATCATCATTATTATTAATGTTCTACTTATTATTTAATTTGATTATTATAACATTTATTATTTGTATCAATTATATGTATTATAATAATAATTATATATTTATAACAATAATAATAATAATAAATTAAATTTATTATTCTTATTCAATTTATGATTAATTTTTCTATTTTGGTTATTTTAATAATGATTCTTATATGATTTACTATTATTGTTATTAAATTTATTATTCATATTTAATTTATAATTATTATTGTTATTACTAATTTTCTACTTATAATTAATTTTATTATTATTAAATTTATTATTTCTATCATTTATTATTATTATGATTTTTATTGCTTTAATAATACAATTATGATACTTTTGTACCTCCGCTTTGAGTTAGTGCAACAATTATTGAATGTTCTATCCTTTTTCTTACATTAGTTTATGATGTTGTATTACCACAAGTGTATTAGATTAAATGTTTCATATTATTTTGCGCAGGTCCTGTATTGTGTTGAAGAGCGTCATTGATCTTTCTTCGTCGTAGTTTGAAGTTATTCATCCATTTAAGTTAGTCATGCAACTAATTAATAATTACCATATATATATTACTTTAATAATATGATTATTAAATCATTGGATTTATTGTTAATACAAAGGGGGTTTTAATGTGCATTATTGTTTAGAAGAATGTTCGTATATTCATTGATGACTTTTTATGTTTTCCTGTAATAGTTAAAGTATTTACTGTATGTGGAATCAATTTGAAATCAAGATTAAGTGATTAATTCGATCGACCAAATGGATTGATTAATCAAGTGTAGGTGATTAATTATGATTAATTCGATCGACCAAATTGATCGATTAATCAAGTGTAGGTGGTTAATTACTACGATTAATACTTAAACTCCAATTTGATTAATGCATACACGGTATTTGTTGGACCAATGGTGGTTGACAAATTAAATCCCTTTATGTTTTGATAATTATAAAATGTATAGAATTGATTAAGAAACTCTTTCTGTTATTGTAATTCAAATAAAAGACTAGTGCAAATTAAGATAGCAGATAAATCAGTGTCAAATAAAGATGGAAATTACCTTCAACGTGCTAGAGACATTCAATATTGAAGATTATAGGAAGATTCTATTAAATCTATCCGTTGGAGTCTTCACTAGTCGACTATCAAGCTGTAAGTCGACTAATAATATCAGATCTGTCAGTTCGTGCCAAAATAAGTTGATCAAGATGTTGTAAGTCGACTAAAAACAACAGACCTGTAAGGTGGATAAGTGCACTAGTCGACTATCATCACATCAGTCGACAATTCGAAGAGCGGAGATGAAACTTGCATGAAAAACGTTGGTACTAGTCGACTATCCCTTGAAGACAAGTAGACTATAATGCATTAGTCGACTATTACTAGTCGACTAGTCGACTATCAGGTAAAACTGAACAAAACTTGTCAGGATCAATCACAAATGGAAAGGAAATAATTTCGCAACGTCTATGAGCAATTAGCAACGGCTAGAAGAAGCTATACAATGGATACATTCATCTAGAAATCAGCAAATAAATTGAAAAACATGAAAGGATCGGAGGAGGTCCAAAAAGAAAAAGCATACCACTATTGTTCCTAACTTTGCTCTCAATTTCTCTTAGCTTGTTTTAAATTTGTACTGAGCATTATTACTTCTTCTTTATCTTTGTCACTATTGTGAGTTGAGTGATTGTGTGGAAAATCACTTGTGGGGTAGGATTTGTGGCCGAAAACAAATCGATTGTGAGGCGTAGCTTGCGCCAAAACTCAAGTTGTATTTGAAAGTTCACACTAAACTAAAAACTGTGTAGTAAAGTGTTTTTCCAAAATCCTAAGTGGAAGCTTAGGTAGAGGACGTAGGTCTTAGCACCAAACCTCTATAAAAATATTGTTTGCCTCTCTTCCCTACTCTTTGCATTTAAATTTGTTTAATTGTTTTGTGTGTATTAACTTCTGATTTTTTTAGAACTTTACGAAAAAGGTTCAAAGATCTATTCAAGCCCCCCTTCTAGATCGTTTACAATTGGTATTAGAGCAGAAGAATCCAGGGATGGCACACAATAATTTAGCGGAAGAAGGTAACACCAATAATTGCCCTCCTTTGTTTAATTGTACTAACTATTCTTTTTGGAAAAATCTTATGAAATATCATATTATAAGCGAGGGACTGGAGTATTGGAAGATCATCATCTTCGGTCCACATGTTCCATTGAAAGAAAATGGTGAGGTGAAGACAGAGCTAGATTATGATGACAATGATTGGAAGCAAGCTTACATCAATGCAAAAGCTATGAAATTGATATATTGTGCTCTCACTGTTGA
>JAOSBN010088406.1:0-12053 GCA_027563595.1 Erythroxylum suave
TGTCATTGAAACATGTCATGGCATTTTGTTTGAATGGAAAGATAAACAAGCATGAAAGTATGAGCATATGATCGAATAAATATGTGCTTTTGTTTGGGCGAGAGTGGAACCGTTTCGTTAAGTCACGTGCACGTCGACATAAAGCCTTCTCCCGGCTGGCCGCTTGTGGCCTATGAGATCTGAAAATGGACTCGTTTTGTTCACAGAGTAAACTTCGGCTTCTCTATTTTGTTCACGGAACCCTCGAGCCATTTGTTGTGCATTTGAATTTTGATGTGATAAGTTTGATGCATACATGACTTATAATTTCTCATGAATTGTTTGATAAAGTGAGAATTTTGAGAAATAAGTATTTGATGATTTTTCATGCAAAAATTTCTATAGTTTCTGAAACATATAATGCGATGAGTTTTGAAAATGATTTTTGCTTGTTATTCGTTATAAACTGTTACCCACGAGCTTTCGAGCTCACCCCCTTCATGTCCCCACCTTCAGGTAATGAGTAAGGGATGAAGTGAAAGAGAATCGAGGCATCATTCCAAGCTTGTTTATGTCGTATTTTGGAAAAGATTTTTGGAAGACGCAAGGATTTAGTCACATTTTTGGAATTTGTAGTTCATGTACTTTTGTATTTTGGAGATTTCATATTTTGTTTTATTATAACTTGAAAGGCCATTATGGCTTTGTAAAATCCTTTGTTAAGGGAATTGAAATGTGAGTGATGAAAATTTGTTGTAAGTAATGTATTAGAGAGTATTATGATATTTCTAATAAAATGTTAGGTTATGATATATGTATTCCAATTAGAGTTGGGTTCCGAAAACGGGATCCAACATTTTTGGTATCAAAGCAAGAAGATGAATCAATAATGATCAAGAGTTGGACTTCGAAAACGGGGTCTAACAGTTATGGTATCAAAGCAAGTAGGAGTTGGGGTCCGAATACGGGGTCCAACAAAATGCTTGTCAAAAAGCATTTGTAACTAGTAATGTAAGGGATTTTGGTTTATTTGTAGGAATTTTAGGCCTTTATTAGATAACGGGTAGTTTTGAATTTAGGAATTTGTTCGAAATTTTCAATAACTTGATTGCTAATAATAAGGTGAATTATTTATTTGTTATTTTTTATGCTATTCTATTATTTTCGAGCGCAATTGCTAAATCAGTCCAATTCCCTCTTCGTGTATGGTTACCGGATGCCATGGAAGGGCCTACTCCTATTTTAGCTTTGATATATGCTGCTACCATGGTAGCAGCGAGAATTTTTCTTGTAGCTCAACTTCTTCCTCTTTTTGTAGTTATACCTTACATAATGAATTTAATAGCTTTAATAGGTATAATAACAGTACTATTAGGAGCTACTTTAGTTAGTTCTCAAAAAGATATTAAGAGAAGTTTAGCCTATTCTACAATGTCTCAATTAGGTTATACGATGTTAGCTCTAGGTATGGGGTCTTCTCGAGCTGCCTTATTTCATTTGATTACTCATGTCTATTCAAAAGCTTTGTTGTTTTTAGGATCTGGATCCATTATTCATTCAATGGAAGCTATTGTCAGGTATTCTCCAGATAAGAGTCAAAATATGATTCTCATGGGTGGTTTGACAAAGGAAATCGAAGAATTTCTTAGGAATCCTACAAGATCCATTCGTTCTTTTTTCTTTAACAGATGGTCAGAACGTCATTTGGGTTCGAATCCTACTGAGAGGTCCACTAGAGATCAGAAATTGTTGAAGAAAGAACAACATGTTTCTTTTGTCCCTTCCAGGCGATCGGAAAATAAAGAAATGGTTAATATATTCAAGATAATTATGTATTTACAAAATACCATCTCAATTCATCATATTTCATCAGATCCGGGATGTGATATGGTTCTGAAGGATGAATTGGATATGGACAGTTCCTTGTGTTTTTAGGTAGATTTACCTTTGTAATCCTTGCTTTGCCTATAAAAGCAAGGCATGTCTTTAATTGTAAGCACGTTTCATTTCTAGCTTGAATATATGAATATGAGTTTGAGTGTGTAAAATCCCTCTCTTTCTAGAAAGCTTTTAGTTTTTGGTTGATGTTTGTATAATCCTAGTCTTGATATGGATAGATGAGTATGCTCTACACTCGCCTCACATGAGGATCTTGTGTATCAGAGAGTCTAGACAGTCAAAGACTATTTTTCAAACAATTATGTTGCATAAGGTTAGAACTAACAAGGAAAGAAGGTAGATACTAAGAGGTAAGGTTCTTAAGAGGCAAGGCTTGAGAGTTTTTATGCCTGAAGGACAGTGGCTTGTGTTTCTTGCCCAGCATACCTAGAACTTACTAATTTTCAGTAGTCTATAAGATGACCCTAGGGAGCATATGATCTCCAAGTCAAGAGGTTGTTTGATAATGGTGTCGTGTATGTCGAGGACATATTGGTGCATCTAGGATGTATCCTTTCCCTGTGTCACCCTTTCAGGGGTCCCTTAATGGTATCAGAGCCATGTGTTTTGTTGCCCAGACCGGCGGTATAAGAGTACCATTGCTGAAGCTAATAGGCGGTGCATCATCGTCTAACGACGGTGTGACTCTACCATTTGTATCAAGTCTGGTGTAACCACAAACAGTTAACCCAAGTATAAACTAAGTGAGTAGGGAGAGAACTATAAGATTTATGGAAACACAAGACCCAGTTCATTTATCTTCTAGTTTGTCAACGTCTAGTTTACCTGGTAGTGTAAAGCGTGTGTTGTCAAATAGAATAGAAAATCTTGTAGAAATCACCCATATACCTGTAGAAAATCATGTTTGTGAATCTTCTTTACATTTATTTAGTCCTTATAGTATCTACAGTTGAGATCATTCTTGAACAAGAAGTATCTGTACCATCTTGTCTACCTCACATCGTAAGGTGAAAGAAATCATCCAGAGTTCCAAACTGGAACAGTGTGGTGTCAAATCTACAATAGTAGAACAGTACGTAAAGCTTGAAATCCCAAAGGAGCTGATTTCTCTATGGAGAGAACAAAATCATACGACTTACATGTTGGAGCTATACGCCTTATTCTTACACTTTATGGAAGAAAGGGAATACCTGCAATAGTAGGATATCTCTTCTAGACACCGCCTATACAACGTATCAAAATGCCTTAATTGGTACCTTATTGACTACTCTCAAGAACGAAAGTGTCATACTGACCATAGCACCTGATTTCAACATCAAGTTGGATGATCCCACTTTGTTTGAACATCTACAAATTCAGATCTAGATCATTAGAGCATATCAAGATCCAACGACCATCATGGTGACTTTACATCACCAGACGATCTATCGTCTACAGAAACATGCAATGGACCTCAATTTTCCTAATTCTACTTCGGATGCCCTTTACATGGTTGCTGATCATTCCAATGATTAGACTACTATCATCCAAATCCCAAAGCAACTACCAATAGTGGAGCTTGAGAAGTTGATGCCCACTGAATGGATCATCAACTACCAAAAGGTGTTCCATACGCCTCATCAACACTCTTTTCATATGACAGCTCCTCTGATTTTGAAGAAACTCAAGGATGGAACTGTGAAGTCCATCTACTCAAGGCCTAGTGAAGATTCTACATGCTCTACTTCCTAAAGGGGAATATTTATGATTCAGTCGGTATTTTCATATGAAGAAGGTAAATTTGGTTGTCCAATCTATTATTTCAAATCTAATAGAGATCTGGTTTACGTTATCCATCATTGTGGACATTTTGTATGGGATGTCCACCCATCCATATGCGACCCAGATTGTGAAGTCTATCTCAACCCTGAGTCAGATAGTGACGACGATGATGATCACTATAGAAGACGAAAGAAGAAGAAAAAGCCCAAACTTTTGTGGAAACATTCTTCCTTACAACATCATCTACTGAAATGCTAGCCCATGCATAAGCGTATCTACTGGAGGATACACTCCTGTATCTACTGACGGATACAGAACCAGATCTCGTAGCATACATGTATCTACTGAAGGATACATACCTCCTGTATCTATTGAAGGATGCAGATCAAGATCTCTACAAGAAATGTTGAAATCGTCTGAGAGTAGTTACACTTTGCTAACAATTCCTGTTGTAACTCTTACTCCTATTCCATGCTATATGGTAACACCATATGAGGAAGCCTTTCCAGACTTTCCGTCTTTACATAGTAGCACAGAACAAAGTTCTCAGAAGGATTGATTCTAGGCTTGAGGGAATTAGTCAACAGACACAGGCTACCCATCACAAAATTGACACAGTCTCTAAACAAATCGAGCAAATGTATCAATCTTATAAAGCTCAGATCAAACAACTTGATGCTGAACTTCGATACTACATTGACATACGTGTTAAGGTTATGTAAATATAGTGCCCTAGAAAGCAATTATATTTACATATAACTTAATTTTCTTCCAATTACATTATTGTAATGAAAATATTTATTATTAATAAAACAAAAGAGTTTGGTTTGATTTGTATGAGCATAATATAACTAGTCATAAGGTACCAAAGGTTCTTTTGTAAGTAATACACATATACATGAAGATGTATGGGAAATATGTATATTATTACAATCTAAATTAATTGATTCTTTTGTAAGTAATAAACATATACATGAAGTTGGTCACTTGATTATGGTTTAGATTGTAGTGTTGCAATTTACCTTCGTGTAAGTCAAGGAGTTTACTTCAAGGAAATGATGAGTTTTAAATCATAATAGTAGTTGACTATCAGTAATGGCACTATTAAATGGATCTGGAATCTCGCATGTTGTTAAAGAATAAAGTAAGTTGTTACTTTAATCTTAAAACATACACCTTAGCATTTGTTTATTATGAACCATAAGTGAGTGGGGAACTCATGTGTGTTTTGTTATAATTCTTGATATGATCGAAATGGATTTTTACTTGGTATCAATCCAATATCCGCATGTTGGAATTATTAATTGAAACATGTATCAGGGAACATTTACTCAAATAAAGAGTTTATAGTGATATCATCACTTCTAGATGTTTTACGGAGATTGGTAATTAAACTGGCGTCAGTAGTTTGATGGACTAGCTACCCATCAATTCTGAGCACTAAGATTGGATCTTGTGTGTTAATCACCATGTAGATTGAAACGAGAAATCTAGAAAGAAAAAACAATATAAGGGTAAAATGGTAATTTTACCCTTTATTGTGCGGATGGCTATAATATGGTTCATAATAAAGTTTGCGATTGAACATCTTATTAATAATTTTGAACACAGTTTCTTATATTTTTAAGTAATTCAAGAGTTCAACCGATTGTCTTTAGTGGAATGACATTTGGTTAATAAGTTGGAATTAATTTTAATGAGATTAAATTAATTATGGGCATATTGGAGCTTGAATTATTTAAGTTCAATTAAATTCTCCACTTGGCTTCTAGGAAGGTTATCAAGGAAAGCAAGAAAAATAAACAGAGGTTATCGGAAAGAAAATGAGACAATTTGGAGAGAAATGGACGAATTGGATTCGGGCCAATAAGACCGGAACAATTTAATTAAGAATTAATTAAATTGGATCTTAAGCCTATAATTAAATGTTGGGCTTATACTAATTAATTGTTAATTATAAGCCCAAAGTAATTTTTAATATTAGGCTAGATTTTGATTTAATTAGTTAGGTTAATTAAATTAAAATTAATAAAAAGGATAGGATAAGTAAAACGTCATGCTTCTCTTTTAAATTGTTTTGTTGGCTGGTGTTTTAAAACACCTTAAATGAACATTTTATTATTATGGCTAACGTGTAAGTGTGATTAAAGGATAGAAAATGTGTAGCCCTTTGAAGTGGTGCGTTGGCTATCCTTTATGTCACAAAACCATCCAAGTGTTGGACTTGGATTCAGAGAATTCAGTTAGTTTTAATACTAATGAATGGTTGGTTTTAATATGGATAACGTTGAAGGATTGTAGCAGAGGGGTTGGCAGCTCATTTTCATTGGAAATCATTGAAAAGATAGCAACATACAACATGTTTTCAGCATCCATTTTTGATTAAATGAATGCATGGTGTGGTTTTGCTATGTTTCTTCGCTCTTTCCCAAAAGTCCAAGTGTTGGACTTATAAAGACACTTGTTCTTTTAACTTTCATGCTAAACATTAACGTGCACGAATTTTGTCTCTCTCCACACTCTTTCTAATCCATCAAACATAGCAAAAGACAAGGTCTCTTTTTGTTCTAAAAACTAGTTGGCTATAGCAATAGAGAGTGTCTCATTTTTTTCTTCTTTCTAAGCTATCTGAATATAGCAAAGAGTTTGCTATTTTATTTTATTTTATTTTTCTTCTCCTTTCGCACAAAAGGATTTTGATAATCAAGTTGTCTAAGGAGAACAAGTGGTAGATCGGATTGGTTGAGCACACAACAGCGAGGAGTTAAAGCTATAGCGAGGAGTTGGTAATGTTTCAATCTTGTTCCTATTTTATTTATGTCGTATCATGTATGGATTAAAAGCATGTTGATTTGGTGTTCATGCTTCCGTTGTGTTATGATCTTGGAATTTTTTTTTGAAATCTATTGTTTAGCCAAACCAAGCATGTTTTTTGTTTTCAATCCAACGATACATTATATGGGTCCCTGACTTCGACAACAAATGCAGAGAAATTGAGTAGATACAATGAATTATGCAACAAATGGAAGTTGACATGCAATCTGCATAGTCTAAAGCTGTATACAGCTTGTCCTCTTCAGTATTTCCACATACTCAGCTAGTATGTGCTTCTCCTACGTATCAGAAGTATTCAGAGGAAACTGACTATTTAAAGGTATTCAAATTCAATTATCTTTTGATTAAGAAGTACATACATACTCAGATAGCTCAAGCTAAATAGGCAACATAAGCTAAGTCAATAAGTAAATTGAAATCCAAGTAATAGCCTGAAAAAGTTCATGAGCCATCAACATCATCTTCTCATACCTATGCTGGTTCAAAAGAACAACAGCGGAGAAATTCATGAGGGATACGTATAACGTCTCCAGTATGTCCAACATCTCCACCATAGTCTCAGCCTTCTATCTCTACTGGGAAGCATAAAACGCCCATGACAGAGTTCGTTACAACTCTTGAGACTATGACTTCAGTAGAACAATCTTCTACCTTTGATCTATCAGATTATTCTTCATACGCTTACTCTGGAGCCTCTGAACATTCTAATGATACTACAACAATTTCTGAGTCATCATCTGGTCATATTTCAGAACCGACCACTGATTTTTAGCACAATTAGCTGGTCTATCAAAATTAACACAAGTTTTGATGACTATGCCTCAACCAACTGACATTGATATTGAGCTTGAGATAAATGAAGTAGAATCCACAGGTATTGAACCTTTCAGACCTTAACCAGCACAACAAACTGACCCAGCTGTACAGGGTACACAGACCAAGCCATCTTTTAGTCCGTGGTTTACATTTGATAATCTTCTACCCAAAAATTGGAGAGATTGACTATATGAATTCGGTGCATGGATTGACATATAGATGAACTGACCTAATCATCTCTTGCCAGACATCTTGTTTGAATTTACATCTCGTTTTACCGGTACTTTGCGAGAATGGTATCAAAGCCATGTTTTTTTGTTGCCTTAGTGGTATCAATGCAATAGCCAGACATCTAGTCTGAATTTACATCTCGTTTCACCGGTACGTTGCGAGAATAGTGGAAAAGTATTTCTAAGTATCAATGAATGCAGTATATATAAGTCACTACAGTCGAAGCTCTTCTTAGTGTTATTCATAAGGAATTCATTGGTGACTTTCAGCTGATTGACAAACAGATCTGTCAGGAGTATTTTGCTATGAAATGTTGCTTACTTGACAAGTGTGATATGCAGAAGAATTACAAACATATGCCAAAGAGGTATTATCTTTTGAATGGATGGAATGATGTTAATCTTTGACATAATTTTATATCATCCATTCTAGATCAATTGCACCCAGAGCTACAAAGGTCCATTTTGTCTTTGCAAAGAGATATGCCTATTATATCTGTTGGAGAGATCTACCAACTTGCTCTCACATCTCTTGATAAGTTGTGTGATCAACTTGCTTTATTCAAGAATATCATTAAGGTGGTCCTCTATTTAAACAGGCTTGCAAGAAGCCTTATCTTCAGATTAAGTACAAAGATCCAAAGGAATGTGACTGGAGTACCAGGAAGAAGAAGGAGTACTACAAACCAGTTACTCAGTGTAAGAAGTTCCATAAGGAAAAAGAAGCATACAAACCTCTAAGGAGAAATAAAAATATTCGATTCTTTAAGAAAAGAACATCTACTTCTCAATCTCCTACCAGATGTTTTCTGTGTGGAAAACCATGTCACTTTGCACAGACATGTCCTCACAAAACGAAGAAAGATGTCAAATTATTAGAACATATGCAGTCTATTTTGCCTATTCGTTCTTCTGATAATCTTGAAGATTTTATTGAGGAACATTCTACTGAAGATGAAGCCAAGTTTGTTGTTTATGTCACAACCTCAGAAGAAGAATTATTTGAAGATTCGTCCTACATGCTATAACAGGAATCTTGTTTGAAATCATATCGTACAATAGTTCAATGACCATACGTCCAGATCCAAATCTTGTTACAAGACAAATATGACAGACCCATTAAAGCTATTGAGTTTATGAATACTGGATCCAGCCGTACGATCATGAAGCCCAGCTTCTTACCCTCTGAGTCATGGACTTCTCATGAACAGTACTTTACAATTACAAATGGTAATTCATTTAAGATCGGGCTTATCACCAAGAGAAAGTTCGGACTTTGATTCTTTACTCAGTGTATAGTTTGGACTAATATTCGTAGACACAAATTACTTGGCCCAGATGTTCTTATTGGGATGGATGTCTATAATAAAGCCTCACTTTTACAGATCCTACCCACAGGCCTCAGGTATCGATCATTTTTCTGTCTAGACCGTGAGATTACTTCAGAAGCAGAATCTCATTGAACTTACCAAGCCAAATCAGATCTCATACACTAAGGCCCAACAAGTCCTTCATAATGCTGAAAACATTGTACAACAAAGGTGCAGTAACAAAAGGTTACATATAGCAACTTCTGTGTCATCTCTTTCCACTTTGCTAAGACAACATCAACCTTGGCCTCCTGATAAGATTTCTGCCTCATCCATATCTATATCCTCTTTAGTCAAACATAATCTTTTGGCAGGATACTTATATAGACACAATCTAGTGGCAGGAGAATCTCAATCTCCATGTAATCTACTTTGTTAGCATCCACCATGGCCACTAGAAACTTTTCCCCACTATAAATACTTACCCTCTGGTCATTCACTTACCTTTAACCTAGTGTGCTCAAACTCTCGGCATCTTTTTAACCCTTTGTTTTGGCTTATGGGGTTTCCCAGATTCGCAAAATACAAAAAAGAGTTTCCATCTCAATTTTCTACTCCTCCTAAGAGTATTGTAGAGCTTTTCCCAATTTTACAATAGAGTTTGTTTTATTATTTGCATCTGGTTCTTTGTCAATTTGACATTTCTCCAGTTCCTAGTCAGTTTGACATTTTGACTCTTTACAAGCTGATCTACCATATGTATGATCATATTTCTGATGCTAACTTATGACATCTTTGGTGTTTGTCTGCATTGTATACATATTCAGTCTCATTATCTCCACTACATGTCTATCGTCATCTTTTTGATCCGATTCAGTCCAACTCTTTGTTATGGACATTTTTGAAATGGTATCAGAGCTATGTGTTTTGTTGCCCAAGATCGGGGGTATATGAGTACCATCGCTGAAGTTAATAGGCGGTGCGTCATTTTTGAACAATGGTGTGACTCCACCATTTGTATCAAGTTTGGTGTAACCACAAATAGTCAACTCAAGTATAAATTAAGTGAGTATGAAGAGAACCATAAGATCTATGGAAACACAAACTTTAGTTCATTTATCTTTTAATTTGTCTATGTCTAGTTTACCTAGTGGTATGAAACGTGTGTTGTCAAATAGGATAAAAAACCTTTTAGAAATCACTCATCTACTTGTAAAAAGTCGTGTTTTTGAGTCCTCTTTACTTTTGTTGAGTCCTTACAGTATCTATAGTCAAAATCGTTCTTGGACAAGAAATATTTGTACTATCTTATCTATCTCACATCTTAAGATGAAAGAAATCATCCAGAATTTCAAACTGAAATAATGTAGTATCATATTTACAATAGTATAACAGTATGTAAAGCTTGAAATCCCAAAAAGAGCTGATTTATCTGTGAAGAGAACCGAACTATACATACTTACATGTCAAAGCTATACACCTTATTCGATCACTTACAGTCAAAGACTTGAAAATCGCAAAAATACGATCACCTTGTGAAAAACTTTACAGTTCCAATGTTTCACTTCGATCCACTGTCGAAACTTTGGTTTCGGACATCAAGAACGTCGGTCATAAAGTCGAATCCACCGGTTAAAAACGTATCCACGATGATGTGATGCAGTGTCAGCTACTATGACTCTAATTTTCTTCCAAGAAGGGAAATATCAGCAAATTTTTTTAAAATATTTTATTTTATTTGTCGAAACTTTATAAGTGAAATTATCTCGCATTAGAAAAAGTGATAAAAACAAATTGAGAATATCAATTTGTGTGGTATGACAAGAACGAAACAAATCAAACAACAGAGATTTTGACAATCTTACAGACAAATGGAACAACCCTTACCACACAATCTAAGCAATCCAACTCTCTTGGCTCTGTTTTTATCTCTTTATGGCTGAAATGCCCAAGTGAGTAGTTATTAAATACACTTACTTTAATTATAAAAAAAAACTTTGTTTAGCATCTATATTTCAGGCTCCTTTTTGTTTAGGAATAATCAATTACAATTTTTTGTAATTTATTTCATTATTCAATTTTTTTTAAATTTTAATCTTCACTAATATTATTTTTGATATAAATAACAAAATAAGTAAAAATGATATTTGAAAATTTTATATAATTTTTTAGTGAATTCTATTACGTAATTGTTGAATATAAAACAATTGACCTTTTTTCACTAATGTACTTATCAAAAGAGGATTATATTAATGAAAACAAAGAATTATATAACATTTTCAAATGTTAATTTTTAGATATTTTATTAGTCACAGCAGTAGAATGTTACTCTTATTGTTCGCGGAACCAAGCGTCCTGAATTTTTGGGCCCCTTCTTGTCGGTGCGTAATCACTGCTCGTACAACGGTTTCAGGCCACTTCAGCTGCCACCTCTTCACCTGCTACCACCTGCTACCTTTGTTGAAATGCGGCTCACCTGCTACCACCTGCTACCTTTGTTGAAATGTGGCTCTCCTTAGTTTGTACGTTAGTGCAACTTAATAACAAAGTCTCCAGCTTGATTATAGGTCTAGAATTTAATAAATAATTTTAAAATAATGAAACGAAAATTCAAATTGTAAAAGAACTTCGTAATATTATTTTCTAGGAAAGCAACACATTTATAGAGAATAAACAAAATTCCAAACTAAAAAAGGAAAAGTCGCACATAGGATTCCATGATCACGTTAATAAGAGATGGTTCCGGCTAGTCTTCAATAATTGAGTGGTGAAATGGACCTAGCACAACAAACCATTACACCATTAATGCAAACAGTGGACATTATACGTGTGTAGTCAAATTACGTGATCTAAAAATTGTGCATGAGGATACATACATACGCATGACTCGTACGTCCACGGGCATCTGGAGCACGTTGAAGGGGAGGAGATACCTTTAAAACACCACAAGAATTTGAAAATGTGGTAATTTCGGAGACCACAAGATTATTGCCCCCCCTTCCACAAAAAGTTAATCTTAAATGGGAGTCTTTCTGTTTTACGACATTAAATCAAAAAATGAAAGTTTAGTAGGATTTGTGATTCTTATATATTAGGTCGTGTGTAAATATTTTAAGAATATGTAAATATCAGTAGATATTATCTCTTGAAAATTTGTAACTATGTATACGGACAAAAATTCCTTGTTTTCAATCACAAACATGTGACAACGAGGATGGACATA
>JAOSBN010088415.1:0-12051 GCA_027563595.1 Erythroxylum suave
CCATAAACAACTGTCAAGCCAAAAGTAGTACCCTCCATACGGCGAGTGACCTCGCAACTAATACCCTGTAGGGTGAAAATCGGACTCTGAATCGTGAACAGTCCTGGATCCCAGCATAGTAAAATGCGACAGGCAATCTCCTCCATCGCATTACTCAAATAATCCCAACCCCTGCAAATGGAATCAACTACGCGCGGAATATGTGAACTGGTGACCTTAGTCTCCAAAAGCCCAATCAGACTAAGGTCATACCTCGAAATCCAGTCCCTAACAGCTCTCTGAGTGCTGGAGCCATTGAGGCCCCGAATATTCCAACTCCCTATCATAGGAAATCGGAAGCTGGAACTGTGAAAGAAATCAACTAGAGGGGTCAAACCCCTTACTCCCTCGACCAGTACTCATGCCCAAGAAGAGATGAGCATGAGGAGGCGGGGTGGTAGCCAAAGGAGGAAACTCGCCAAGAGAGCCAAGAAAACCAGGACCATGGCTGCTACTGGGAATAGATGCTTCTGTGCTTAGCGCACAGAGCGGCGGACTGGGGCATACCCGCAAACCCAAGGAAACATCATGAGGGGGTGTCTGTCTAGGAGTACACTGGTAGTGTGTGGAAACTGCTGGGACGCCAGAGGCGGAGGCACGGGTGGTCTCCTCAGGCAGAATACGGCTGGATCGACCCGAAGGCACTGTCTGTAAGGGCGAAACAACTACAGGAACTATAGCAACCGCAGGCTCAACTGGGACTGTGGGAGCTGTAGGGGTGGGCAGGTCGGCTGTCACCGTCTGAATAGGCGACGAAGCAACAATAACAGGAGCTATAACTGTAGGCACAACAGATACCACGGCAATGGGGGGAGACTCAGCAAGATGAGGCTCGGCAGCAGTCTGGGAGGTAGCTGCAGTCAGAGGAGCACAGGAGTGGCCAAATACACGGCAATGGGAACACCGTTTAGGTGACCACTCATACTCAATACGAACACGGATCGGCTCAGCACTCAAGGCAGAAGCAATCACCAGCTCATGAAGCGGATCGGAATCAGCAGAAAGCTCCACACAGATCCGGGCGAAGGACAGGCGGGTGTGAGTGGCGGTATAACTATCACAAGTAAGCGGGCGACCGATCTGTTGAGCTAGAAAGGCCAGGCTGCGATCATGCCACATAGGGAAAGGTAGGTCGTGAAGGCGAACCCACACTGGTAGGCGAGAGACTCTGGACTTATCGAAAATGAAATGGGGATGCCACTGCTGTAAGATAATAGACTTCCCCCCAAAAGTCCACGAGCCCCGCTCCAAAATGGGCGGTAAGGCCTCCTCTGACTTGAATCGGAATAAGAAGAACCCGGTGTCGGTGGAAAGGACATCCTCTAGGCCTAGGGTCTTCCAAGCCCGAGTGGCAAGGGTCCGCATAGCAGGAAAAGGCATACTATGCCTCGGGAAAAATCCGACTAAACAACGGGTCCATTCATGCAAGTTCGCATCAATGAACTCCGTTGGCATGGTCACCCGTCCATTGGAGGGTGTATGAGGCAATGCAGGAAAACAAAATCCGGTAGTAGAATCTGTAATTCTAAGTTTTTCTGCCCATGAAAAATCACTAGGTTTTTTAACAGATTTGTGCCTAGGGTTTGCATACAACTTAGGGGCATTTATAGAATTGCTCAGGAGGGTTTTTGGAAGAATACCTCTAGCAGGGGCAAATTCGGCAATTTCAGGTGTTGAGGTGGCATTTTTGAAAATTTCTTCTGCAGGGGCATACGTGGGAAGGCCAAAATTGGAGGGAGTTGTTGAAGTAGCAGCCTCCATGTCCTTCAACTGGTTGGCAGCCCCTTCACCGTGGAAAGGCATCGGTCCAAATGGCAAGGAGCCAGTCGGCGGTGGGCTAGGCCTCCTCGGTGGACCAGTTGGCGGCAGCTTGGCATCCAGCTGACGTCGCCACCCCCCTGCGGTCTGCGATGTGAGAGCAGGCCGTCGAAGTGTTGGTTGCTCTAGGTTTCCGATAGTGTCTCCCTCACCGATGGAGGCTGCAGACTGGTTTGATGGTGTGGATGTGTTTGGGTGTGTTGTTTGGTGCAGGTTTGTGTCTAAAGGTGGGGAGGACCTGTCCAGCTGTGGTGCGGTGATGGAGCATTGGGGGAAAGAAGGGACGGTGGTGATCACTTCCTCACCGGTGATGGGGTCGGAGGTGATGATTGGGTTCAGTGGCAGTAAATGGGAGGTAGGTAGTGGGTTGAGTTGCAGGTGTTGGGGTGTGGTGGTCCAGTTTTGTGGGATGGTGGTCGATATAGGCGAGGAAAGAACGGTGGCGGGGGTGGAGGTTTCAGACGGTGATGGGGTGGGTTGGGGTGGTCCAATCGAAAAATGGAGGGAAGGGTTGCATAGATCGGGTGATGGAGAGTCTGTTGGGGTGGTTGGCGGTGGCAGGAGATGAGCACTTGAAATTCCGACAGGGGCAGCAGTGGCCGGCGGCGGACTGGCGGTGGCTGGGGCGGCGCGTGCAGAGGCGTGTGTGGAGGCGGCAGTAGTGGATCTGGTGATGTGTTGGCTGAGGGCAGTGGCTGGTGGGTGTTTGGAGGTGGCTGGAGAATGAGATTTACTCTTCCGGGCCATTGAGCTAGAAAGAAGGCAGAGAAAATTCTCTCACTAGAACTTTTTTCCCCCCCAAATCCTAAACCCTATCTCTAAACCCTAAACCCTAAACCCTAAACCCCAAACCCTAAACCCTAAAATCCTAAACCCTAAACCCTAAACCCTAAAAACCCTAAATCCTAAACCCTAAACCCTAAAACCCTAAACCCTAAACCCGAAACCCTAAAAACCCTAAACCCTAGTCCCTAGATCCCTAAATCCCAAACCCTAAACCTTAAACCCTAATCCCTAAATCCCTAAATCCCAAACCCTAAACCCTGAACTTTTTTTTGAAGAAAGTAACATATATTAGTTAATTAAAATGGAGGGTACATACAAGAGAGAAGCTATGCACAATGTAAACAATAGCCACAGGCAGCTCTCAAAACATAAGAAAATAAGCCACAGGCTACTCGTAAAACAAAACAAAAGCCTCAGGTGGCTCTCAATACAAAAAGAGAGCCCAGTAGTAGAGACGTCACGGAAGGAGAATCAGTCACGTAAAGGGTCTTGATTTGGTAACCAATAATCCTGCCAGAGCGAGGTATCTCTCCCATCTCCAATACAAGCTACGATACGGCCTCGACACCACTCTTGGCTCAATAGAATCTTCTGACAAACCCAAGAAGAGCTCGACGGGACTCGAATATGCCAGAAGGAGCGACCTCGCAGCAACACTGCATGTACCCACATAGTCCAAGTAGAAGATCTGTCTGTGAATAGTCACCACAAATACTTGAGCATGGCTGCCCTATTCCAATCTCTGACCCTCTTAACTCCAAGTCCACTCTCCTGCCTCTTAACTCCAAGTCCACTCTCCCCAGTGTGTGGCAGTGAAGTACCCCTCCAAAGAAAAGTTGACAGAATACTCTCAATGCGGCGGGTGATGCTAGCAGGTAGAATAAACATACCGGACCAGTAGACCTATATGGAGAAGAGTACAGATCTAATCAGTTGCAGCCGACCCGTATAGGTAAGAGAGGCTGAAGTCCACAACCGAATCCTGGAAAGTATCCTCTCAACCAGAGGGAGACAATCTACATGTCTCAGTCGTGTAGTGATAAGAGGGACACCCAAGTATCGGATCAGGACAGAACCAATCTAAATCCTAAGAGCGCTCTGTAAAAAGGAAACCTCCGTCTCGGGGATCCCTGAAAAGAACACTCGGCTCTTATCCGAGTTCATGGCCAACCTGGAAACCCTCTGAAAAACTGTCAGAGCCTGTCGGATGATCTCAAGAGAAGCTGAATCTGCACGACTGAAAATCATCAAATCATCCCCAAAACCATCAAATCATCCCCAAAACAGAGATGAGTGAGAAATTTGCCTGCACCGCCAATGATAGCTATAACCCGGAGATGCTGTCGCCTCGCGCAGTATCGCATTTAACCCCTCCATCGCCAGTATAAAGAGATAAGGAGAAAGGGGGTCCCCCTGTTGCACCCTTCATGTGGTAGCAAAATACCCATGAAGGGATCCATTAAGTGCTACCGAGAAATGGGCAGATTTGAGACATACCTCAATCTATCTGATCATACCATTGGGAACTCCAATGCTCCTCAATCCCAGTAGAATAAACTCCCATCTGATAGCATCAAATGCCTTGCGAATATCAACCTTGAGAGCACACCGTGGTGGGGAGCGATCAAGGTGATAGTTATGCATCAACTCCTGAGTCAGAAAAATAGCGTCTGCAATCTACCTCCCCAGGACAAAAGCCGTCTGAGCTCTCCGAATCACCTTTGGTAGAACATCTTTAAACCGATTTGCAATGACCTTTGAGATACACTTTTAAAGGACATTGCAATAAGAGATCGGTCTAAAGTCACTTAGTGTCTGCAGGCTCTCCACCTTAGGGACCAAGGTAATCCTAGTAGAGTTAACCCATCGAGGCATAGTCGAGGTAGAAAAGAAATACCACACCGCAGCTCTAAAATCAGCTCTGATAATATCCCAACACCGCTTAAAGAAAAAAGAGGTGTAGCCATCATCCTTCGGGATGGAGAATAATGCAGTACGTATCTCCTCATCCGAGATGGGTCTCTCTAATGGATGAATCATATCCTCAAGAATACGACGAGTGAAGTAACGAGCAGCATCAGCTGAAGGTAGTGAGGGGGAGAGCAAAGGATACCCCGAAAATAATCCACCGCCGTTTGTCCCAGGACTCCCTGATCTGTGATAAAAGTGTCGGTCCTATTAAGCAACCCATGTACCTGGCCTCTGACCTAGCGATGGATCAAGGATCTGTGGAAAAATGAGTGTTCTGGGGCAAGCCACTGGATCCTAGATCGCTGTCGATAAAATGACTCCTCATCCTGAGTCAGTCAGTGGTACTGTCTAGCAAGGTCACGCTCTGCAATACCTAGATCGGGCGAGTGCGGGGAAGCATCGAGAGCTGCCTGAGCGGAGACCCACTGAGTCCATGCCTCCCTAACTCTGCTGGAAATGTGGCTGTAGTCCCGGAAGTGGAAGGACTTCAACTCTCGCTTGAGCAGACCTAACCGGTGAGTCAAGCAAAACATTGGGTGTTCTCGCACTGGTGTAGCCCAAACTCTCCGAACAAGTTCTAAAAAATGGGGATTATCAGCCCAACATTCCAGAAACTTGAAAGGAGTAGGAGGCCGAGGTCGCGAGGAACCAAAATGAACAACCAAAAAGCTGTGATCAGAGATATCATGCGACAAAACCTCTGTAAAGGTACTAGGCCATGAGGTGAGCCATGTGGAGTTCCCTAAACTCCAATCCAACCATCTGAGAATAACCAAAATGAACAACCAAAAAGCTGTGATCAGAGATATCATGCGACAAAACCTCTGTAAAGGTACTAGGCCATGAGGTGAGCCATGTGGAGTTCCCTAAACTCCAATCCAACCATCTGAGAATAGAAACTAATCCCTCCCGACTATTATGCCAAGTATAACGTAGACCTCGGTAAGGAAGTCGGAGTAACTCTGCATCATGTAAGCACTCCCCAAACTCATCCATATGTTGATACCACCCGATATCTCTACCAACTCGGTCTAAATGACTAAGAATGGCATTAAAATGACCCAACACCAACCAAGGCATAGAATGAAATCGGTCAACCTGACCCCGGAGAAAATCCCAAAGCTCACGTCTGGTGCCCGGGTCTGTGGAACCATAGACTATTGTAAGGCCAAAAACAGAACCCTCTCGCCGATGAGTTACCTCACAGCTAATACACTAAAGAGTAGACATTGAACTCCGTAACTCAAACAAACTAGGGTCCTAACATACCAGAATGCAACATGCTACCTGATCCCTCACATTGCTCAGAAAATCCCATCCCCGACAAGTAGCTGAAACTACACCTGCTAAGGAGGGAGAAACTACCTTGGTCTCCAAAAGACCGACTAAACTAAGATCATAACTCCGGATCCAATCTCGAACTGCTCCTTGAGTGTGGGGACCATTAAGGCCCCTAATATTCCAACTTCCTATCATAGGAATTGGAACAAAAAAGAAGGTGGTGGAAATCAACAAGAGGGGGTGGGGGGTCCCCTCACCCACTCCATTGCCTGTCAACCCCAGAAGGGGAGAGGGTGAGTCACTAAGTGAAAAGCTGCCAAAAATGCCCCTAAAGCTAGAGCTATGGCTACTATTGGGTAAGGAAGCCTCTGAGCTAAGGAGACACAGCATCCGACTAAGGGTCGTCTGCATCTCTGTGTGAACCGCGAGACTAGGCATCCAACTAGGGCTACCGCGTAGCTTAGGAGAAGCAAAGTGCACGGGCTCAGGTTGTCATGAAGGTAAAGTAGTCTAAACAGTAGTCGTAGTGTCAGGGACGACTGAGGACCCCGAACTAATAGGGGTTGGTATCATGCCCCGGGCTACTGGGGAAGCTATAGGAGAAGCTGGACATGATACTGGCCCAATAACCGGAAGTGATACCGATAGTAGGGGCGCAACTACAGGCGGGGGGGCCACTGAGGCCGGGATCACCTCCCTTGTCACGGGGGAAGCTGCAAGTGGTGCAGGGGCGACTGGTAGCTCTGGTGCGGGAGGAGAGACTGAAGGTACAGGTAGAGGGGCACAAGAGTGTCCAAAGACATGACACTTGGAGCACCTCTTGGGTGTCCACTCATACTCAACCCGAACACGAATCGCCTCGTCATTTAGACAACAATCAATCTCGAGCTCAGAAACTGGCTCGTCGATAGCAGATAACTCTACACAAACTCGAGCAAAGGAGAGGCGGGTCCGAGCAGTAGTGTAACGATCACAGCTAAGGGGACTCCTGATCTGACTAGCCAAAATATCGAGGCATTCTTCATTCCACAAAGGAAAAGGTAGGTCATGTAATCTAACCCACACTGGCACCTGAGACACCCGGGATTTATCGAAGATAAAACGGGAGTGCCACTGCTGTAAAAGCATGAATTTACCGTCAAAAACCAAGGGCCCTGCTCGAGGACCGACTGTAAAGCCTCCTCAGACTAGAAATGGAACAGAAAAAAAACCAGTACTAGTAGAAATAACATCCTTCAAGCCAAGGGTCTTCCAAACCCTCGTCGTAAGAGATTGCATAGCAGAAAAAGGCAGATTATGCCCAAGAAAAAACCCGACTAAACATCGGGTCCATTGGTGGAGATTTCCTACTATTGGTTGATCTGGGAGCGCCACTCGCCCAGACGATTTTTCACGGGGTTTACCCGAAAATCTAAAACCAGTATTCAAAGTGGATACCCAGACTTTGTCAACCCATGAAAAATCCGAAGATTTTTTATTGGGCTGCCTAGATTTGTCTAAAGCCTTATTCCCATTCACAATAATAGCATATGAATTAATAGGGGGGTTATATGAGTTACCTCCAAGTGGACGTGGGCCTAGGCCTCCAAGAGATCCAGTAGAAATTGGGTCGCCATCTTGTCCTGGTATGCTAGTTTGTTGGGCCTGTAATGTGGGCTTCAACCCAGTATCTCCTCTAAGCTTTGCTGGGCCCTAAGATGTGGGCTACCCATTCAGCCCAATAATGGACGATGGGTCATGGTGGGCGGATCCCTCCTTAAGCCCAACAAGAGGGGGCCCATGGGAGGGTGAACCCAAAAGCTTCTTCCTCCCCGTCGGTGAACCAGTTGCTCCTTGGGTGACCAACGATGGAGGCTGCAGTTCCACTGTCGGAGAGACGACCTCCGACACTAGAAGGGGCAGCGCGAGGTGGCCAGTGGCGACAGCATGTCTCTTGGGCAGCAACAGCGTCGCAGCAGATTCACGAGGGGCCTCGACATCTTCTCCAGCTCCGACGACTCCAGCAGCACCAACTCCTCCTCCGGCGATGCAGACGAATGCAGCTCCCTCAGGAACATGTGGAAGGTGAGATGGGGTAAGTTGGGAGCTAATTTGTGTTTGGAAGGAAGAAAGGGAAGGTGCAATGGTGGAAACTTGGGTGAAAGGGGGTGGATTTTCGATTGTAGATCTCAGTTAAATGGGGGGTTGTTGGGTAAAACTAGTAGTACGGTGTGGCAGATTGGGAAATCTGAATCTATTGATGTAAAATTTGTGGCATTCCGAGCACCTGGTGTAGCGACGGGTGCCGAAGCTTTGGCGGATAGGGCAGCACGTGCGTTGGCCGTGGCAGTAGACATGGTGGTGAGCTGGCGGTTGGCAGTGGTTGGTGGATTTTTGGTGGTGTCCGGAGAACGGGATTTACTTTTCTGGGTCATTGCGTTAGAGAGAAGTCAGAGAAAATTCTCACACCCTAAACCCTCCCTAAACCCTAAACCCTAAACCTTAAACCCTAAACCCTAAAGCCCTAAACTTTTTTTTAGAAGAAAGTAACATGTATATTAATAAGAGGGAAAAGGTTCAATATGTACAAGCAAGCAAAAGGAAACCGGGTCACAGGCAACCCTCAACAAAAACAATCATAAAAATGGCCACAGGAGGCTCTCAAAAAAACAATACAAACGTCATATCTATATGGGAAGTTTCCAGATATGTCGCTGGAGAATTGGTATTTGGAAACGAGACTCGAGACCTAGAAGCCGAGAACGGATGAGCTCTGAGATGTCCTACACAATGTCAGTGGTCGATCTATGTCGTCTGCTGAAAATCTGGTTATTCCTTTCATACCATAGAAAGTAAACTGTGGCAGAAAGGACTAACCGTGAGACTATGTGTCTGAAATCCTTCCTTTTCCGTAAGTGGGTGGAAGCCCACTGTAGGAGGGATAGCCAAGAAGCCGAAGGTCAAGCAGTGGAGGTCCTCGTCGAGAGAGAGCCCCAAACCCGGAAATAAAATCTGCACTAAAAGAAAAGGTGGTCGTGTGTCTCTAGAGAAGAGTCACACAGAACACAAACTGAAGAAGACAGAAAACCAAACATCTGAAGCCTGTCCATAGTCCAGAGGCATCCCTGTGAGGCTAAACAGAGAATAAAAGAGTGACGTGGGATTGCTCTGGAAGGATATGCTCTGGAAACCATAATAAGTGATGAATCGGATCCACTCGGCGCCGAGCTCAGAGAAGGTGCCATGCAGAATCAACAGTGAAAACTCCGGATGCATGACCTTTCCAAACCCAACTATCGGACTACTGGGTACGAGGCCTAAATCTGATAGAGTGCCATACCTGCTGTAGCTCACTGCTCCCCTCAGGAAAAGCCCAATCGTCGGAGTCTATAATCTCCGAGACTCTGGCATCCCAAGAGAGCCCAGTAGAAGAGAGAACCCGGAAAGGAAAACGATCACTAAACCCTAAACCCTAAACCCTAATCTCTAGTGGCTAAAGATAATTTTAAAGGATTACCGTTTGAATTGTACAATCATTTTTCTCAGGAATAATTTTACATTTCTTCATTTTGATTCTTAAATTATCATGCACTATCAACTCTTCTCCAACATGAAATGGCTTGACCTATCTCTTTTTAGCCAAATGTATAACCACAGGAGAGAATAACAGAACCCCAATGGCATAAAATGAGATTTGTTTGAAAACAGCTAAGGTTGACATCTAATTTCAAAAAGAATTTGTCAAGTTAAATTTTCAAGTAGTTTATTCAAGTTAACCTTTTATGGTTGACAGAATTTAAAAAATTTATCAAACTTAAACATGAATTTAATAGAATCAAAATAGGATTTAAATCCATTTTGGACGATTGCGAAGCATAATTCATAAGAGAGATGCAACCTACCTCCATGTCAAACTGAAGGGTCGTCACACAATCTAAGTCCATTTTGCAGACAAGAAGCTTCTCGCAATCAGTATCCATGTTGCAGATCGAGGACACCATCAACATGTCTTCCTCGCACTATTTTTGAACGAGGACAAAAGGATTGTATTATTTGCACACTAAGGACAAAAGGATTGTATTATTTGCAAAAGTTTCACGAGCCTCGTTGTTTTATAAAAGTACTATGATTTTATTAATTATAACCTAGAGTGTATCTTTAATTTGCACCGAACCAACCAATCTTACCAAAATAAATACAAATCAATATGATTTTTATACAGCCTGTTTTCGTTAACAGATAGGATAAATTATAGCTCAATCATTTCTTTTAAGCACGTGGGACTCACCACCTTTTTAACATGGGACCCACCATTTTCCTAAACAGTTCATTGCATGTGAGACCTAATATTCATGTGGACCCACTGTGATTTGAACCCAACTTTTCCTAGTTTTTGAGTTTTAATTAATAAATTATATTTTTAAATTTTACATTCTTTTAATTAATAAATTATATTTTTAAATTTTACATTCTTTATTTATCTCTTATGTTTTAATTCAAAATTTTGTTTTAAGTTATTATCATTAAAAATTAAACTATTATATTTATCTTTTAAAATACTAAATTTATTTAATATTACAAATAAATTATAGGTTTAATTACTAAAAAAGCCTAAACTTTTGTCAATTTTTTAATTATATCCCGAACTTTAAAAAATAGCAATAAAATGCCTAAATTTTTAATTTTTTTCAATTCTAGCCCTAATTTCAAAAAGTAGGAATAAAATGCCCAAACTTTTAATTTTTTTCAATTATAGCCCGATATTAGTGTTTCTGTTAAGTTTGCTAACATGACTTTCAAAAACCTTAACTAATAATACACATCAACTAAAATTAACACAAAAAATAAAAATTAATGAAATGACATTATTTAATCACATAATTAAAACTATGTTGTTGTTTAAAAATGACCTAGATCAGATTATGCCACCTTAATGACCTTACGATTTGATTTTAATTTTTCCCTTAATTTCTAGTTTGTTCTCTCGATGCTCTCATCATTTGATTTTCATATTATGCAACCCCAACGCCCTCACATTAAGGACATCAAGAGAACAAACTAAAAATGAAGAACTTATTGGTGTAGTTTGTTGTAATGCAAGAGTAGTTTGGAGCATCAGAATAACAAACAAAAAACAAAGAACTAAGAACATCACGAAAACAACAAATACCATTAAGCTAGAATTGAAAATTTTTGAAAATTTGAGCATTTTATTGTCATTTGTTAAAGTTTGGGCTAGAATCGAAAAAATTGAAAGTTACGACATTTTATTGCTACATTTTAAAGTTCAGGCTATAATCAAAAAATTGACAAAAGTTTGGGTTTTTTTAGTAACTAACCCTAAATTATATTTATCAAAAATTATGTTCTTTATTTATCTTCTTAGATTTTATTTGAAAATTTTTAAATTATTATTGTTAAAAACTAATTATTATTTTTACCATGAATTTGTTTATTAAATTGAATTACTATTATAGCTTATTAGGAAGTTATATCTATTTGGGAGATGATTGTAAATAATTAGGAGATTAGATTAAGCTGTATATTTGGTTTTCCTAGTTTAGCTAGATTTTTCGGATTTCCAGTGATTTAAGATTCCTTTTCTTGGAGTTAAAGGTGTCTATATATTTAGGACATGAATTAACAAGAAGTTCTTCCCAAAACGTCTCTGATTTCTTTACGGTATCAGAGCACGAAACATAGCCCCCAAAATTGAAAACCTCAACCCCGAAACAAACAACCACGACCCTAAAATAAACCATCTTGTCCTGCAATCAGAAACGACACTCTTGCAAGTAAATATGACAAGCGAAGGCGATAACAAATCTTCATCTTATTTCTTTCTTGGCTCAAACGACCATTTAGGATTAATTCTCACTCATATAGCTCTCAAAGGCCAAAACTATGAAGAATGGGCAAAGGGAATGAGAAACTCACTACGTGCAAAGAAGGCGGTTTTATTGATGGGACCATTGAACAACCTACGACTAACTCCCCAAATCTTCAAAATTAGTGGACTATTAACTCGATGATAGTTGTTTAGATCTTTAACACTATCGAACCGACCCTTCGATCAACAATCTCTTATAGGGACTGTACGAAACACATATGGGATGATATTAAACAATGATTCTCTGTTGGTAATGGCCCTCGAATTTATCAATTGAAAGTAGACGC
>JAOSBN010088426.1:0-12051 GCA_027563595.1 Erythroxylum suave
ATAAAGCAAAGTTCTTTCTGTTAGATTTTTGTCCCTTTCTAGCAATACACAGTCATTTTGATTTCAGTTTAGATTACAAGGTGCAATCTTTTTCCTTATTGCTTTTGTTTGGAAATATTTTAAATTCCTAGTAGATCACGCAATGACGAAAACAAGATCTAGTAAGAGTACTGACATTTCCATCAGTGGAGGTGATGATATGGAAAACGTTGCAATAGCAACGTAGGAAGACCAACCTCAATCCGTGGAGTTAAGTCAAGCAAGCAACATTGAGATCCTTTTAACAAAGGTTCTCGAGGCCATAGAAAAACCGACAGCTCTCTTGAACACTATGGGCAGTAATCAAAAAGAGATTTTGGCTGTAGTCAATAGATTTGCCATGTCAGAGAAAGACAAAGGCATAGGCGGAGGGGAGTCAAGCAAGACACTGTGTCAAATTGAATTGCAGGCTAGTAAGCTACTAGTGGCCGCGACAAATCAGTCAGTGGCGCCTACGGCCACTCCAACTAGAGGTGAGGAGTCAGTAGCCAAGGCGGCCAAGTTAGGAGAAATTTCTCCCGTGAAGGTGCTCGGGGGGCAATCCACTAGGATTGACAGCCCCAACAAGGAGAAATAGCCGGTGACCACCTACTAGCCACCGAACAGAAGGGATGAGACACCGATTGCTGCCCTGCCTCCAATGTCTATCAACCACAAGACCTCTGTTCAGTTCCACAGCCACACTGGACTAGTGACTCAACCTCACCTTTATGAAGAGGGAACAAGCTCAGGAGGCAATGGGGGTTTGGTGACCAACCAGATGCAGGCATTACCAAGGAGTACAGGTCACTAAGCCGTTCAGTAGCCGGTGACCATAGGCCAAACAATGTATGAGCAAAACACTCAGGCAATAGATCACTTCACCAGAGATGTGCTGCGCGAGATAGCCCAGGAGTTGTATGGGCCCAGTTTCAATCAAATTGTTTGACCTGAGTTTAGGAAGCCTTATCCTAAACTCATAGACAGAGCAATCTTTCCCAGGGGTGTAAAAATTCTGGATTTTACACTGTTTTATGGAGAAGACAGGCAGTCTACCATCGAGCACATAGCGAGATTCACCACTCAAACTCAAAATTTTCTAGCTATGAAAACTACTAGTATCTGCTGCTGAAATTGTTCCCAAATTCGTTAACTGGAGCTGCTTTCTCTTGGTACGTGTCACTGCCAAGAGACTTTGTATTTGGTTGGGCAGATATGACAAGAGTTTTCCATGCCCAGTTTTACAGAAGTGAACCTGAAGTCAGTCTCACGGATCTGTTCAGGCTTACTCAGCGTACTAGAGAGAAGGTGGACGATTTCATTGCCAAGTTCAAGAGGATGAGAAACAAGTGCAGGATCAATATTCCGAAGGCTGAGTTCGTGAAGATGGCGCAAAAAGGTTTGGACCTGGAGCTGAGAAAAAAGTTTCAATTCATGGATTTTAGAGACTTTTTCGAGTTGGCTATGAAGGTGACAGAATATGAGAAGCTACTTAAAGAGGACCATAAGCTGAAAAAGCAGACCATGGGAACTTATTTCAAGGAAGTCCATAAGATGTCTCCTGGAGTGCAACAAAATAGCGACAAAAGGGAAAATAAGTGCACCTTCGACGTAAGTTGAACGTCAAAAATTTTTGATTATCTCCTGAAAATCGATTTTATTTCTTTGCCGGAAGATCACGTTTTGCCTACCAAGGAGGAGATGAAGGCCAAAGACTAGTGCAAATATCATAACGCATGGACTCATTCTACCAACATGTGTAGGGCCTTCAGGAACGTGATTCAGGATCGCATCAACATGAAAATTCTCAAGTTCCCAAAAGAAGCAATGCTCATTGACAAGAATCCAATCCTGGTGGGGTCAGTGAACGTAGCAAGTATTGACATGAGAAGTTGACTCAACCAAAAAAGGAGGCAAGAGCATACAAATCAAGTGTGGAGGCCTAAAGGGTGGAATATGTGGAAAAGAAAAGACGACCTCATCATTGCTTCTAAAAGGCAAGAGAGAATCAGTGCACTGGAAAGGATCGGTAGCCGAGTCACCGAAAATAACAATGAAACTGGTGGCCAGGTGGCCATCAGCACTGGCAGTCACCCAAATTTTGTCAAGCTACCGATGCCCAAGAGAGCTGGAGAGTGGATTCGTGTGGAAAGCAAAGGAAGGATAAAAAGGAAATATTTACTGTTGCTCAGAAAAACGCTAAAACAAAGAAAAGAAGATTGCAGCGCAAGAAGTTAGCCAAGAGATTATTCCGGGAAAAAGAAGAACTAGAAATGGAACTTCAAGTTTAGACCATGGCTCACTTGGTGGAGAAACAAAAGATGCTTAACAAAGGGAAGGAGTTGGTCAACATGACCAAGCAGATGGTTGAGGACTGCGAGGGAGGAATTCAGAAGGAAGGCAACAGAGGATGGCGATGTTGAGGAACAAGAAGACAGTTACTTCAATGTTGGTGAGGTCCTTGTATATTACCTGGGAGCCACTTCTGTGTTGTTGTTAGCTATTTTTCGACATGTTGATCCTGATGATGAAGCAAAAGACAAGCCAAGAGACGAAGAAAAAGTTTGGGTTGCAAAAGAAGAGCAAAATTCGATGGAGAAATTCTCAGAGAAAACGCAAGACACCGAGGAGAGCAAAGCTTTGACGTTCGACAAGCCGTTGACATTGAATCACACTAAACCATTGTACATACGGGCTTGTGTCAATGGAAAGCCACTGAACAGAGTTTTGGTGGACAATGGAGCAATTGTAAACATGATTCCCTTGAAAGTGCTATTAGGACTTGGGAAAAAAGAAGAGGATATCATTGCTACAGACCTAGTGGTGATTGCGGTAACTGGGGACGTGGCAAGAACATTGAGAGTAGTTCCACTACAAATAACAGTGGGGAGTAAGACGTGTGTGTCTGCTTTCTTTGTAGTCAACACTAACGCGAGTTACAAGTTGCTTCTGGGCAGAGACTGGATTCACGCAAACATGTGTGTGTCATCTTTCCTTCACCAGTTCTTATTGTTCTAGCATGGCGACAACGTGGAAATGGTTAAGGCAGACAATAATCCTTTCAGTGCTGAAGTCAATTTGGTTGACGCCTGCTATTACCATAGAGACACCACACTAATTACTTTTGAAGGTTTGGACAAAGAAGGCAGATCTACATTGATGAAATTTGCCAAGGTCAAGCATTTGTTGCTTCAAGCAACTGGTGCCAGTGAGAAGAATAAAAGCATAAGGCCTTTTAGGCCGATGGAAGAAGACGTTGGCCAATCAGGCCAATGACTGCTCAAGAAACTAAGGAAGGGTGGTCAGTAGCTGCCAGGGCCATCCAGGAAGTAATTATGTAATAAGCCAGGAAACAATTAATGGCCAACTATGAAATTGAGGTAGTCGAAGCGTCCAAAAGCTACTATAGGCAAAGGCATTGACCAAATGGTTTTCTAAATAAGTTAAAGGCCACCATAAGGCTTATATTTATAAGCCCAATGGTGCAAGGGGGTAATTGTTTACACCAAGAAATGGGTTCGGCCCATTTTTACTATTTTAGGCCAAAAACCTGAAGCCCAAAGAGAGCCCATGTTTCGAAGTCCAAAAAAAAGACACTGACCCTGGCCCATCAGATTTCAGTGTCCAGCAAAAAAGGAGGTAGTAGAATTGGAGTTGGATTGGGAGTCTAGAAGTCCAAGATAAAGAGGAGATAAGGTGATAAATTTGATAGAAACCAGCCCAAACTCTATCTCTATTGGATTAGATAAAGTTGATCCAAATTTTATCTCTATCTAGTAAGATAGAATTTTATTAGGATTACAAGTTTGAATTGGAGTAGGACACTCATCACCGTTGCTATAAATAGGAGTTTTGAAGCGGGAAAAAGGATTCAACCTCTGACAGATCAAAAGCTTGGCATCCCAGCAAATCCTTGAACCTATTAGCTTATTTCTTTTTTGGCAATCATTTATCTTTCTTAGCCTAGTCTTTCCTTTTCAATTGTTTTTAGCAATTTAGTCATTGCGTTTTGCCAATTTGTTTACCAATAAAGCAAAGTTCTTTCTGTTAGATTTTTGTTCATTTCTATCAATACACAATTGTTTTGATTTCAATTTAGATTACGAGGCGCAATCTTTTTCCTTATTGCTTTAGTTTGGAAATACTTTAAATTCCTGGCATGCTCGCAAACCGAACAAAGGACTACGTATTGTCCTTTAGTCAAAATAAAGGCCAAACAATTACTAATCACAAAACGATCTGAATCAGGCCCACTAAGAGAAATGTACATTACAAAGGTTATGCGCTCTTTGACGCGCTAACAGAAGCCCATTAACATATAGAAGTAGAGCAATGATAGGCAAGACCAGGAGAACAAAACAGAAGCAAGCAAACCAAAAGCAAGAAACTGGTGCCATGAAATAATGGACATGAGGAGCTTGGTCTTGGCTAATCATTTTCTGGATATGGAGCTAAAGAATGAGGCGGACTCTATGTCTTCTCTTTTGCTTCTTCTGTTTTGGAGGTTGAAGAACTGCATTAACAGCAGAGTCGAACACTGCCTTCACATTCTGTGAGACAATTTTTGTTCACGAACAAAAAAATCAGAACTATATCACATCCCAAATCGGATATGATGAAGTAGGATGAATGGAGATGGTATTTTTTAGCAAAAGAATTGAGTTTAAGCACTTCCTTAAATATGGGAAACATGCTCTTTTCTAAGTATATGTATTTCTGGTATTACTGGTTGACTGATTTAACAAAGCTATAATGGTCGTTTCTTGTCCCACAAATCCAATTAAGTTGGTGCAAGTAACTAGGTGTGTGTCCATAGTTTTATCAAATTTAGAGGATAAGATACAGAACTGAGACAGACCTCCTGTGTCTTTGAGCTGCATTCTACATAAGCCAATGCTCCAATTTTCTTCTTTAGTTCTTGACCCTGATCATAGAATAGTGTCAATGAATCGAGTTTTAGTGCTAATTCAAAATTATGACATGCGTCAAGGAAGGAGAACGACTTTGGTGGATCAAGGCAAGCCTACCTGTTCCGTAGATATGGTGCTTGCTCCAGGATAATCCAAGTTAAATTGTCCATCTTCTCTAAGATCTACCAACGTTCGACAGAAAATTGCTTACAACAGGAGAACAGACATGGATTCTTATAGTTGATGATTTAGTGTAGCAAACTCACTCATTCTGTAAGCCATTCAATGTACAATATAACAAATTCTGAATTGGTTATTATTACTACAGAACTCCTGGAGACACAGAGTCATCAGAATGTCCCACACATGCACATATAATAACTCTGATTAAATTAAATTAATAAAATAAGAAGTTTTACATTTAAAAATTCAATTAATATTAAACTATGGATGGAAAAAGAGCCCAGACTTGGCCCAAAAACAATCTCAGGCTTGATCATGCAAATGACGTCGTTTTGTTTTTCCAAAAAAAATAAAATTAGGGTTCTATATAAGCTCAACTCGATCCATTGTCATCCTTATATTAAATCATTATAAAATTAATTAAATATTAGATAAAATTGAAAATTTTGAAACATGATTAAAGAAAAAAACTATAATTACTTATAAAAGAAGTTAAAAGTTTAATTTAAAAAAATACTTTGAAATGAATTAGATTATTTTAATTAACAAAATTGATTAATTTACAAAAATCAATTAATAAACTAATCAATTTTTAACAAAAGTTATTAAAATAAAATAAATTAAAAATTTTAAAATCAAATTGAAAGTTAACAGTTAAATTTTTTTTACAATTGAACCAACTAAACTAGTTTAATTTTTCAATCATTGCTTTTTCATCTATAAATTTCTTGTCCTGATTTCTAACCTTACGGAGTTTTAGTTATAAGTTAAATATGCTATCTTTGTGAAGAGCTGTCTAGGATATGCCATCAATAACCGAAAGGAAAGAATTCATACAGAGAAGTGTTGTTACTATTCACTACCGAAATCATTGTTCACCTCTGTAACCATTTTTCATCACCCATCACAACTTCACGGTACTGGTTCGGCGCTCTGCCTCTGAAATGCTCGCAACACACTCGGAACCTGAACAGGATGATGGTGCCCTTCTAAACACAGCCGGCCAACCTTCCAAAAAAGTCCACATCTTACGCCGCGATGAAGACCCACCACTCAACTTCACCTAGACCGATAGTGATGCTGTCCTAGGCAGCAACATGGGAGGGGCTGAGACTGAGGAACCAACGTGGCCCGTCGAAGAATACGTCGACTTCTAGGAAGGCGATATTCGGCTAATTGAATGTGAATCAGGTAAAGGAATTGAATTGTCTCCCTTGTTCAAAGAACGACTCGAACAACAATGGGAGCGTGTAGTCATTGTTAAGTTCATAGGTTACCGGATAGGGTAAAAAATCTTAAGCCAGCGCCTGAAAAGCTTATGGCAACCAAAAGGACCACCGAAGATTATTGATCTGGATTTCGAATTCTTCTTAGTGAAATTCATTGAGGAGGACAATTTTTTAAAGGCACTTACTAGTGGCCCTTGGGTCATCTTCGACCATGCGTTGTCAGTACAATGATGGCTTCCCACCTTCCGGCCATCCTATGGTATTGTTCCCGGCGCAGTGGTCTGGGTTAGGTTTCCTAATCTTCCGATTGCTCGTTACCATCCCAAGATTCTAATGGCACTGGGTAATATGGTAGGGCAAACAATCAAAAATCGACGACGCAATCACAAACACGCAAAGAGGAAAATATGCAAGGGTTGTGGTCGACGTAGATCTCCGAGTACCCTTATGCCCGACAGTGGAGCTTGATGGAGAACCGATCCGGGTAGCTTATGAAGAACTTAACCAGATCTATCTTACCCGCGGCATGGTCGGCCATGAGAACGGCAGTTGTCAAGTGCCCCCAACCCAACCCACAACCCACACAAACTCGCACCAAGCTGACGGCGAAACCCAAGCGGCGGAGGCAATCCTGCACAGTACGACAAGACCAACAACGAACACTGACAACAACAACGTCTTTGGCACGTGGATTAAGGTGCAACGGTCACCTGCGAGGAAAGGAAAATAGTAGCAGTCGCATCAACCCTTGAAGCTGACCTGTGCGAAGACTCGCCTGGAGGGTTCACGATTCGCGTCACTGGCAGACGCAAGGATCATGGAGAATCCGCCACCCCTACCCGCCTCAGCCACATAATCTGCAGAAGCTGCCAGAAGCTACTTTTAATTTCAATTTAGCCAATTTAGTGGACGACGCGATGAAGAAGCGTTGTGAACTGCGGGCCTCGGCCAGTAACAGGACAGGGCAAAAGCCCACAGGCTCCAACACGGGAAGGGACACTCTCGACCAACATGGACTTAAGTCCATTGCAAAATTTTCCTCTTCAGCCCAGCCCCAAAAACACCCATACGGCAGTAACCTACCAACCCACCAGACGATTTTGAGTGCTCAACCCACAGCCGAGGGGAGACAGTTGATATTGGGGACGACCAGTCAATCTATGGAGGGCATTGACGACAATGCGAATCCAAAGGGTTCTACTAGTCCTGATTTCACTTTACCCCCTCCGAACCTCTAGACTGCATGGCAATCGAATCCATTCCGGAGACTAGCATTAGAGCTCAAGGCGTGGGAGAAGCATTAACGCCACAGGCCCCAGAATGCCCGGATACTGCAGATGTGGGAGGAGTTATCGACCCCTCATGAGAATAGGCCTTTATTCTCTAACCGCTTTATTTATATGTCCATCATCATCTGGAATTGTCAAGGAGCGAGGGGGACCCGCTTTCAAACAATATTACGTAACTATCTCCGGCATTATAGGCCAGGGATCCTTGTCTTAGTCGAAACAAAGATCAGCGGTAGACGAGCACAAATCGTCATCCGTAACCTGAAATTTGACTTTTCTTTCAGAGTTGAAGCTAAAGGTTTTGTTAGCGAGATTTGGCTCCTATGGGAAAAAGATTTTGCAGTTTCGGTAGAGATAGTGCATAGACAACTAATCCATGCAAAAATTCTCTACGAATGCCATTCTTTCGAATTTACTACGGTCTATGCCAGTCCCCAAATGCCTAATCGAAAATTCGTATGGCCAATATTACATAGGTTAGGACGCACTATTACTAGCTCTTGGATCGTTGGGGGGGATTTCAATGCTAAATTATCTCTTGAGGATAAAAAGGGTGGGTTAAGAAACTCTTTACTGGTTAGTAAAGCTTTCACCGTCCATGAGTGTAGTCTTCATGATTTGGGCTACATTGGATCCCGATTCATCTGGAAGCGTGGTAATGTTCAAGCTCGTCTAGACAGAGTTTTCGGATCCACATCTTGGTGTCACAAATTCTCATATACTGTTAACCACCACCAGTTATCAGCCAGCCCCTGTTCCGATTTCAATCGGCGTGGCTTGCCCATGAGGATTTTCCCAACGTAGTGGCTGAGAATTTGATCCCGAACGAGAGGACGTTTACAAAATCGCTACATTCATTTTCAAGCCAACTCACACACTGGAATAGATCGATCTTTGGAAATATTTTTCATCGAAAGAAATGGTTACTAGCTCGCTTGGAAGGCATACAGAGGGCTTTGACGGCCGTGAAATTCGAGACCCTTCTGGAACTGGAAGCACAACTGTGTTGGGAACTAATCCAAGTGTTATATGAGGAAGAACTCTTTTGGCACCAAAAAGTACGATGTGATTGGTTATCACAGGGAGATCGTAATACGAAGTATTATCACACCCTCACTATGTCAAAACAGAAGTAGTTGCGGATAGGGAGGCTATTCAATCTTAATGATAACATCATAGCCAAGGACCAGCAACTGTGTACCATGGCATAGGAATACTTTACCAATGTGTACACCGACACAGACCTGTCAACTGCACCCCTACACTGCGCAGTTACCTTTCCTCGATTGCCGAAGGCGAACTTACAGGAACTTAGTCACCCAGTCCTTGCCACAAAAATCAAAACCGCTCTATTCAGGATGAATCCGAACAAAGCACCGGGAGTCGATGGCTTTTCAGCGTTGTTCTTCCGAACTCAATGGGACACAGTTGGACCAACGATTGTCACGCTGATCTAGAGACTTTTCAACAATGAAGTATGGGAGCCAGAGTTGAATAAAACGATTATGGTCTTAATTCCTAAAGCTCAATCCCCAAAGTATATTACTCAGTTTAGACCGATTAGTCTATGCTTAGTAATATATAAGACCTTAACCAAAGTGATAGTCAACCGGCTGAAAACCTCATCTCGATACTCTGACAGCAAAAAACCAATGTAGTTTCATCCCTAGCCGACAGATCATAGATAACATCATCAAGCCCAGAAGATCGTTCATTCGATGCACCAAAAACGAGGACAACTTGGGTATTTTGCACTAAAAATAGATATGGAAAAAGCCTATGGTCGCTTAAAATGGCAATTTATCATGGACACCCTCCAGGAATTGAGCATTCCTGTTAACCTTTCCAGCCTTATTATGAAATGTGTGTCCACGTTCACGATGCAAATTGTGTGGAATGGCATACATTCAGCTCCGTTTAGTCCTTCTAGGGGTATTAGACAAGGCGATCCATTATCGCCCTACTTATTCGTGCTATGTATGGAACGTCTGGGCCATCTAATCTCCAATGCGATGAATCACGACAGGTGGAAACCCTTCAAGTGGGATCAGGCAGGACCGCCCATTTCCCATCTCTTTTTTGCAGATAACCTAGTTCTCTTTGACAAAGCTACAAAAGTGCAGGTAGCGAAAGTATTGAGGATTCTAGAGGAATTCTGTAGCATGTCAGGTCATAAAGTGAACCGTAATAAGACCTAAATTTTCTTCTCCAAGAATGTTCCCTAGGCACAAGCGCAACGACTTAGCCATATGCTTCAGATTCAATGCATGGATAACTTGAGCAAATACTTAGGCGTGCCTTTGTTACACGAAATAACTACGCGCCACACCTATCAATACATCCTCGATCGGGCACAGCAACAACTAGCAAGCTGGCGAGCGAGAGAGTTATCCATGGCGGGGCGTATCACATTAACACAATCCTTGATAGCGTCCCTTCCCACTTACACGATGCAAACGGTCCGATTGCCTACGACACTATGTGATGAACTGGAGATAATTATGTGAACATTCATTTGGGGATCGTCAAATGGACAGCGCAAGTTCCATCTCGTTAACTGGAATGCAATTTGTCGTCCTAAACACCGAGAGGGACTAGGGCTCAAATGCATTTGAGCAACAAACGATGCACTACTGACTAAGCTCGACTGGGCATTGCTCACCAAGCCGTCAGCCTTGTGGGTCCAAATCTTTCGAGCAAAACATTGAACAGATTTTCATCAGATACCACAAACCTTGACCAAACAAAGGGCATCGAGCATTTAGCAGGGGATAGCCGTCATGTGGGAATACGTCCGACAAGGACTCCACTGGAGACTAGGCAACGACAGACAAGCATGGTTCTGGATCGATCAGTAGTTAACCAACTGGTGCCCATTAATTACAAAGACAACATCTCTCCTTTTGGACTATCCACTGCAAACATCTATAGCAGAGTATGTGGATGAGGGGGGCACTTGGAAGTGGGACATGTTCTAAAGATACCTTCCTTCCTCAGTGTGTAGAACTCTCGTCGACATCCGACCTCCTTCCACGAGCAGCGGCGACGATAAGTTATTTTGGGGCCCAGAACCTTCTGGAAATTTCACTGTAGCCTCTGCTTATGACTTAATCGCAGAACAGGAACCAGAGGCACCTAATCCGATATGGAAATGGGAAGGACCCCAATGTATTCGCTCCTTTTTATGGCTATTAGCAAAAAGGAAGCTACTCACGAATCATCAGCGTGTCGCTAGACACCTCACCTCGAATGACCGTTGTCAATACTGTGGGCAAGTTGAAACAACATTGCATGCAGTTTGGGATTGTCCTAGGTTGAAAACAATTTGGGGCCATCTTAACCCTGACACCCCAGCGACTGACTTCTTTACCCAGACTGAGGAGGAGTGGCTTCACTTCAATCTTACTAATACCTCCCATCGGAGGTTGGAGGGATGGGACACCATCTTTTGAACGGCTTGTTGGTTTTTATGGTACTGGAGAAACAAGAGCCTCTTTGAGGAAGAGTTCATTTGGCCGGCAGATGGGCATCGACTGGTCTTAGGATACATTAGCTAGGTCGAAAGAGCACATATGGTGACCGGTAGAGTAACCCATATCGCAGGTTTGCCTATAGGGCATGGAGTAAGATGGAGCCCACCACCTCCTGGCTGGTTTAAGTTAAATACGGACAGCGCAGTGCAACAACGGTCATTCTTAGGAGCAGCAGAGGGTCTTTTTCGGGACAATACAAGTCACTAGTGTGGCGGATTCGTGACTAACATAGGCGAATGCTAACCATTAGTAGCGGAATTACAAGGGATCCACAACGGGCTAAACATTGTGTGGAATTTGAACTTCTACAATATAGTCCTTGAAACGGAGACTCTAGAAGTTATTTAACATTCTTTCCTCCTTACAAGGAAATTTGATTGACGTTTTGCCTTTGGTGCAGGATATACTAGATCTGTTGGAGCGGGAGTGGACAGTTCAACTACAACACACATATTGCAAGGTGAACCAAAGTGTGGTAGCTTGGCAAAATCAGCTTTACGAGCACACCCAGGACTGCACTTTCTAACACCGCTGCCTGATATTTTGGGACTTGTTCAACAAGATTGTCAGGGAGCGACATACCGTAGAGGAATGAGTTAATGTTTGTAATTTAGTTTATTTTTCTTCCACGCCATCATCTTTGGCAGGGTCCGAAATGTCTGTCTCTTCAGCCAGCACTGATAAGCACAGAAAACAATTCAAACAAAAATCATGTGTCTACGTCTTGCATAAACATCACATTCTTAAAATTCAACTAATACATCTCATTACGTTACAAAGATCAAAACAAAAGCGCTTGAGATCTAACATGTAAAAACAAAAAAAAGAGAGTATACCTCACCAAAATGAGACCCACAAGCGTGCTTATCACCGCAAAATACCCAAGAAT
>JAOSBN010088455.1:0-12050 GCA_027563595.1 Erythroxylum suave
TCATTATCTTCCTATTATCCTCAAGGTTCAGTTTCTTTGATATTAGTTAGAGGTAAGGGATAACCGTTGTCTTTATTCAACACTTGTCATTGACTATCTGCATCATTTACGCGTTTGTGTACGACAATCTGTAGGTGAACATCTCGTTGCTGGGCACGGCATTCTTGTCCCTGAGCTTCATCGCTGCTTCTACTCCAGCGACTGGCACTCTTGATTGCAGCTGGCCACCACCGGTACTGGAGCCGTCGATGTACTCTTTACCAGGGTCTGGGTACTGGCTTGGCCAGTTGAGGTGATTCGGCAACACACCGATCTGCCGAAGTGCTGTTGCCTGATCCCACGAAATGTGCTCGTGGTAGAGTCGGTCACCTCGAATGTTCACCACGGCCATCATTGGGACTTCCATCTTGCATCCGGTCGGCGGCACACTGGGTAGCAACCAAGGAACCATACGGTCGTGAGTGAGCTTGAAGATGAACTCATCGACCACACGATCAATACCCACGGTTCGAGAGATCAGCTCCAACTCTGCATCGTCAGGATTCGAGAACACAAAATGATTGGTGTAGAATTGCGTCAGCTTCTCTCGACCGATGCCGCCGGTGAGGGTTGGCACATGATTGACGTAGGGTTCTTGGACCATCGTGGCCATGGTCTTTTCCACATCGCGGTCTGCAAATTCATAGTATGTATGCTCCTCCCAGATCGCTTCGAGATCAAAGATTGGTCCCGCGAGGATGGTGTGGTGCTTGAGGAAGGTAAGACTGCGAGTATGAGAAACAGCTTCCACAGCATAATCGAAGTCGGGAGAAGATGGGAGAGCAAATCCAGCAGATCGCGCCGTTGGATAGGAGTGGGTGGTCAGATGTGGTGTGCGAGGGAGCTTGTCCTCCGTTCTCCCTGCCAGGTGCTGTACAGATGGTATTTTGGTCGTGATCTGTCCAGTGGTAGCGTCTGTGTAGATCACTGCTCCAACAATTTCGGGTAGAGAGGCAATCTGTGCTTCGAAGTCACGAAAGGTTTTTGCGTCGTATACGATCAGACCGTATCTGCCATTGTCTTCAACAGTAGAACACGTTGACAGAGCCCGAATAGCCGCTTGAAAAATCTCAGCATCGTCACCGACTACACGCGACTGGATCTGTGCGATGGTGTAGCTCTCTTCTGCCCATTTCATCAACGGGGATGGCACACCCTTATTGATGACAAGATCTTCTTCAGGCAGATTGCTCGACGGGGTAAGGACTATCAGTCCTGGACCAGAACCTTTCCTAGACAACGGCAGTAACAGCTGTAACCCATCCTGAACCAAGGTGAGATGTGGCGACAGCGAATTCGCCGCCTTTGGTTGTGAAGCGTCACCCATCTTCTCGTGCAATATTAAATTACTGGAGAATGAGATCGCTCGTCGGGCAGGATGATGCAGTAGGACATTGCGTAGATCTGCTCCGTCCAAGAATTCTTACGTCCAATCATACATTCCGTCAACCACAGCTACAAGAACAGGGTCCGGTTGACACGATGCTGGCAGGAGGCCTAGAACATTGGTTAGGCGTGACGATGTTTACATACCTCGGCTCTGTTGTTCGAGTTTCTCCAAATGCTTTGCCCCTGGGTTGTCAAATGTACAGGAGACATTGGTCGGTAATCAATGTCATGGGTCTTATTCTGTACACTAACGACCCAGGAGAAACAAATGTGGTCAATTAAGGGTCTTCTATGTCTCTCTGACGATTGACGAATGGCCTTTATCATGAAGGACCCCATGGCATCATGCCGAAGCTCTGTAGATCGAAAAGGAAACTTTCTGGTGACAGCAATGGAAATTCGTCAAACCCCGACAGGAGGTCATCCATCCCACCCTGAAATAACTGCGAAGGGTCTCCGAGATCTTTGTCGGCCAGCACAGGTTGCGCCGAGTTGAAGTCGGAGAACGCTACATCGTTTTCACTGCGGATCTCTTGATTGTAGAGTGCAAGTGATCCGTTTTGTGGGTGTAGCCCCATGATGCGAGTGACAAGAGAGTCCTTGTTTTGAGCTTTGCGTGGTCGTCGCATCTGTCGATGCTTGTCGACTGCAGAGGACAAGAGACTTAAAATCTCGTGGTATTGTAACGCTTGTGGAGATCTGGCCGCGAGTTTCTGAAGCACGCGACAACAAGAGGCAAAAGCTTCATCGATACCCTTTCCCAAGCTACTGTTAGCGAACATCTCGAAGCCAAGAACCAACCCTGCTCCAAATATCCATGCTTTGAGTATGCACATGTTCTCGGCCAGCAGGTTGAAATCGAGTAGGTCAGAGCACGTCTGTGCCATGTATATCGCTGCATTCAGGCAGGCGGACGCTAACTCTTCAGCATCTTCGTGGTCGATGTCTGAAGCTGGTTGCGGCGGGTCTTTCTTGCGAAACAGTTTCCGAGTGACATGAATGATCAGAAAGGGCCTCGTCACCAGCATTACTGCAAAGTAGTAGAAGCAGCTAATATGCATGCACCCAAGCAGCGACTGTCGGGTCTGGTTAGAGTTATTTTCCGGCATTGTAGATGGTCTCAGCTCGGGTGGTAGAACATTGCTCCAATTCTTCAGGGTCTGTACATGCCTTTGTGCGATCTCGACAGTGATTGGTTCTTGTCCGTTGAATCGGCTTGCAATTGAGTCGACTACCAGGGCGAGGCGGTACACGGCCTCGAGTTCTGTGCTGAGATGATCTCCCATGTGGTCCGTAACCTTCACCATACTGTCGTTGCTGCTACGTTGGTTCAAGATGGCGGTCGATCGTCCGAGGATGGAGGCCACAATAAGGTCCAAAGAGACCAAGCTTTTCCAGCATTTCGATTGAGTCTGGCGTCTGTCTTCATCTAAGAGAGTGTATGATTCGGTCGTATGCAGGCCAAGGGTGTGAGCAGCTCTAGCAGCTATTCCAAGGTACATGAATCCAGCGTTCCGACGACAAGCCCCCAGCGTATAGAAGGAGAGAAGCACAAACGCCCGAATCAGATCAAGACTAGGATTTTCTAGCATGCCAGTGAACATCACCGCACGAGCTTGTGCGAATGCTCTGCTTTCAATTCTGAGTTCTTCTCCTGTTACATTTGGACCCGCTTGCATTCCAATTGCGATGACGAGAAGTCTCACAGCAGCCGAGTAGGACCGGTCTTGAGGTCTGCTGGCGAGCAGCTTCTTGGCTTCTGCTTGGCTCACAACATCTATCAGCCCAGTCGTTGCAAGGAAGAAATGTTCAACACAATGTTGAATCTGAAGGGAACTAAGTAGGATGTCCTCAAAGCCAGTGCTCAGATCTAGATCAATTTCAAGCATATGGTCACGACTGACATGCTCAGAAAATGTGGAAGGACCAATGCAGCGAGTGACAACCTCTCGCATAAGTTGTAGGAAGGACAGTGAAGCAGATCTGCCAACAAACACGTATTCTCCTGCATTGTTGCTCAACATATTCGCCCTTGTTGTATCAGGCGAAGGGGGCTGAATATCCTCAGGTCCAGCGATGACTCGAGTGTCACAAGGGGCCTCTTCTGCTGAGACCACACCGGTGTCCTGATCGTTATCCCTCGGAGGCTCAGTGGGAGATTGATCATGCCTTGCAAGCTGATTCTCTTTTTCTGGGGCGTTCCGTTGTTTCGAGGTCGACGTTCGACGTAGAGTGGCTGCCTCGGTGAGATCACAGAAATCAGCCAACCCTCTTTTAATGCAGTGGTTGCACGGCAGAGAAGCGTTGCATTTTCGCTTAGAAGCTTTACATTGTTGACATGCATGTACGACACGCCGTCGTGCCGCCGCAGGTACCTTTGCTCGTGGCATGATCGAATATCCGTCGTCAAAACATGGTGCTCTTACGTGTATGCAGACACGTATCTCTCCATGACCTTGTAGCAAGAATGACCATGAGCACAGATGGTGCGAGATGCCGGTGGGTTTACGGAAAGTCGAGGCAAAAACAATGGCCCGGGGAGCGTCTTGCCTTACCGGTTGAAGCGTTGCTGAGGACGGTAAGAACAGCACTGACTATAATGAACGGGCGACCCCGAAATCGGCAAGGATGCACTGGGATGCGGCAAGCTTGGCTCCCAAGTCGATGATGGTTCAGGCGACCCGGGGCTTGCCAATTGAACCACGGGACTCTTTCTTCAACATGACCCAAGTGGCTCGGCTCTGATCTATCTGATTTTACATGCAAAAATGATGGGAACATGAACAAAGGTAGCATTACCGCTTTCGTTGAAGCTACTCAGATGTCACTCTTTTGCTATCCCAGGTGCTCGACGAGCTGGAGAGCGACACTGTAGATCTCAGCATACACAAAGAGAAGAAGACTCGTATAGAATCTGTCAAGCGTATGATTCCTCAAACGACTATTTAAGAACGACCAGAGGATCCAACCAGGCAGAGTAAGCCGGTTCTTTCCTGAGGAACGATCTAGCTGTAGGACCATGAGCTCACCTTCTTGTTTTCCCATCGCTTCCGAGTGATATGATCGAGACTGAATGTGGTCTGTAAGTGATCACCTTGGGTGTATCCTGGTGTTAATGAGGGCACAGTATGAGCGCAAAAGTGGCGGCGATAGAAGATGTTCGCAGTGGCGAAAGGCCTGGCCCTGAAAAAGTCGCTACCACGCGAATGATCCGGGCATGAACCAAGCAGGTAGCACAGCCCCTCCTTTTCAAACTGAGATCAGTTCCAAGGTCTGATCACACGCCCCTTTAATCGACCGGTATCGACAAGTGAGACTTCCAACCCGTTTCGATTTGAGGTCGTTGAGTCAGGTGCAGTTTTGGGCACTGACCTCACCCATCCGCGTTGAACTGCAGGCTTTGAGTACTCACTAGCCGTATGCACTCCGGAAGTCGGCATCGACTGCAAACCCCCAGGCTCGCGATTCTTCTCAGCAGCAGTTGTGTTGGCTGTAAGAGACAAGCCCAGCGAAATGGTAGGTTGTATTCTGGCCATGTCTGCTGATAAAGTTTTGTGGTCCCGCCGACTGGATGAGAGTTCGGACTTCTGCATGTAAGTGTTGGCTTCTTCGATATGCGTACCAAGGTGGGAGCTCAATGTAATTTCCGGAAGGCTCATGGAGCCTTGGAGCATTGAAGGACTGAAAGAGCAAGGGAAATCGTTGTTCAGTCGAGAGACCGCATCCTGCCCTGACCGTACACGAGTTCGACTAGGAGTGAGTAACACGAAGCATGAATTTGATGGTAATGTAACCGATGGCGAAGTTGCCAAATCGGTGTTCTGAATCAAGCATGACATTGTGCCCTTGGCAGCCCTTGCCCCCAGTGCCTTTACCTCGGGTAGTGGATGATGTTGGTTACTGGACAATTTTGGCGCCCCTAGTACAGACAATTTTGGATTGGTGTACGAGATGGCTTCGGACCGTGCTGTGGATACCGCGTGTGAACACATGGAAGATACAGCACGCTTACGCCTCGGAACTGAGTCCAACTGACCAGAAGACGACTTCAGAATCGTGGAAGTTGACGCTGCGCGACGACGGGGTTTGAAGTGGTCGGCGACACGATGGTCCAAACATGTGATTTCATTCCCACTGCGAGCAGATGATTCATATCTTGGTCTCTTAAACGAGGATGTCATGCTATCCTTGAGATCCCCACAAGGTCCACTCAACGGCAAGCCTTTGTTTGAGTTCTGGCTGTTCACGTCCTCTGGTTCGTGTACAGCATATGCAACTGGTCCAACCTTTGGATGGAGACGTGCTGGCCATGGAAGCAGTTCCCCAACCGGTGTCGTCTTGTGCGACTGCAAAGGAGTAATCGCTTTCGAAGATAGAGCTGACAACTGTGCCGTTGGATGCAGTGGACCGCAGAAATCATCCCATGTGTAAGCAGAGAGTGTTTGCGTCTGGACAGAGGATGTCGCTGTTGTTGGAGATGGTGTTAGAATTGAGTGCTTCGGGAGTAGCCAATCGAAGTCTGTCTCGAGGAGAGGTAAGCTTGAAAACTTGTTCGCGCGGCTCATCGCTGTACTGGGTCGCTGCTGGGGTGTTGTAACGTTCTGATACCAGACAGACGTTCCTTCCGCACGGCGGCCGCTGCCGTTATATCCCATCGACGGATGGCTGTGTCGTAGACATAGACTCTTGTCCGGAAGGCCGTACTTCCATTCCTCTTTCGATGCGGTGCTGCCAGGTGCTTGCGTGAGGTTTCAAACCTACTGCTGCGCTCCTAGCAATTAATCTCCATCCAGATCGAGCACTGAACTCGGCCCACTTAGTGAAAGCAGCTCGACCGTGGGTAGGCCTTTCGAGCAGTATTACTGCCATTTCTGGATACTCTGCTCGCTTTAATGAGCTTGATTCGGCAGAGTCACAAGTCCAAACGAGTTCGGTTGACACACCCTACTAGCATTTCTGCATAAGGCTACTGAGCAATGAGAAATTGTCGAAGAAAGCTAACAGCACCACATAGATCGCCCTGTGTGGGGATGCTATCAGAACGACGCCCATGTCAGGCGCCTGTCTATGCATAGTAATATGGCAAAGCTTTCCCTCTGCGACGAGGGTTGGAAGGTGAACCTGGTACAGTTGTGAGAAACCACGAGACGTCTAATGCTTTGAAGAGAGGACCGACACGGTGGTCGGCAGCCGGCAATGAGGTCGTAGCTGCGCGAGGGCTAGTGTGACGACCTTGAATTCGGTGGCGAGGCTTCTTGAAGCCATAAGTGGGTAAGCTTGCGATGTGCGGCTCTTGCGCCACGTGTGTTATGACGCTTGCTTGAGGAAATTCTTTCGGTGACAAAACATGCGAAGATGCTCATAGAGAGGACCGACAGGTGTGTGAGACAGATGTTGTCTGACATGGTGTCTGTACAGCTTTCGGGAGGAGTCCAGGGAGAAGTCATTAGCATCATCGTCAGATGCGCATCTGTCCGCTGCCTGGCCGCATCCGACACAGCAGCCCGGACGTTAGCCAAGAACGAATCGTCCAGATTACGTGAGGTTTCTGATGCGATGTACATGTGGAGGCTCTGTGGCACTGACATGTAGTGAGTAAAGCACAGTAGCCAGCCCCTAGTCACCTAGCGCGCAAACTTGTGGCTGCGCCTGAGAAGGATGATTAAGGAATTCTGCGAAACTCGGATCCCATTTCAGATTCAGATTTTTGCCGCAGAAGGCATTGGTGCTTCAAGGTGTGGCCGAGGAGCAGCAAGGAGCTGGAGTGTGGCTATGTGCCATCGCCAGAATGGTGACTGTGTTTGGACTCTCGAGAGCAGGGTTTGTGCTTGGGGGAACTGACAACAGCCTCTGATACTCTCCTCCGCTAACAGCCGAGCCTTGCTGTGTAAGCAATTGATTGATGAGGCCGGGCAAACATGTCGGATGTCTAAAGATTGTGATGAAACGACGTCGATGGTCACAGTTAGAGGTGAGTTTCAGGAAGCCGGATCAACCTGGTCCCGAAGCCGAAGCGGAAGCGGAGAGCGGCTCCTGTACTGAAGACCACTTGAATCTAATGCTTTGCAAACTCGGTCCCTGTGGATACAGATGTTGGCATCGATCGCCAGATCCCAACGTTCCTGAGCGCTTCTAGATAAGATTGCCGCAGCACACGTCTTCTAACATTTTGCACATGTTGGGCTAATGATAGCCGACCGCAAGCCCGAAAGCCGAGGATGGCCTCTAGATAGACGAATAGTCAACCAACTCTCACAGAGGAACAACGCTTCGCCGCTTCAGTGGAAACGACCACTCAGCACCCCGGACCTTAGCAAAAGAACAGATCGGAATAGAAATTGAGTTGTGATATACACACGAAGAATACACATTGCGCTAGACCTCTTTTAGGACAACACACGCGAAAGGCAATGGCGAAGTGACCTTGGACGGGCACCATGGCCCCTCAGCGACTAGTCGGCGGATGAAACAAATCCATCTTCAAGGCACATTCCGAATGCTACACGACGCGAAGCGTCTCCCTTTCACACGTGTTTTCGCACGGAAACTCGGATCTCGGACTCGCGAATGACGCATGTCTGCCTTGATCCAAGAACAACTTGCACGGTGGCATGTGTCAACGTATTGTCTGTACTGATGGCGGGAAAAGAGGCCATGGATCATGTTGCAGATGTATCGGCCCTGGCACGAGGCCAATTGAGCCATTGATGTAATTTTACAGCATGCTAGAAAGAGGATGCAATCCGTCCCGGCTTTCATAAGTTAAACCGCTCCATCGCTAAAGCCAGATTTATCATGGGTGTTCGTGAAATAGATGCGTTGCAATGAACAAGAAAATCGCGCACCAATTGCCAAATCGTCGATTCCCAAACAGGGAGCCTAGTCTGGACATGGGATATTGACTGCAACAAGAATACTCGACAGGCGCTAGGTGTGGTCGATCATGTCCTTGGAATTTGCAGCCTACTGCGCCATTTGCATGTCGTAGTTCCATCTCCTTTTCATTCCACCAGGGTCAAAGACGCTAGCCACACTCTGCTGCCATTCCTTAGCTGAAACATAGACCATGCCTGGCATCTGCGGCTGAGCTTGGGTGCTCGATTGTGGTGTAACAGGCGATTGGTCATGCATGCTTGGAGTGTCAGAAGTGTAAATCTGTGACATTTGCATCGGTTGGGATGTGTTTGCGTGCGTGTTCGGGTCATAGAAACTGGGTTGTCTCTGAGGCTGTGGTTGTGGTGGCTGCTGCACGGGTTGATGACTAGAGGGTATCATCGCCTGTGACTGTTGGTTCTGATGTGCCTGTGCGACTTGAGCTTGTGCTCGAGCATGTGCTTCAGCCTGAGCCTGAGCCTGATGGCGAGCAAACGCGTTCAAGTCGTAGGTAGGTGTTTGCGGGCTGGGTGTAAATTGTTGCTGGGGAATGCTTGATGGCATCGGGACAGGAGGTGAAGAACCATACATCGCGTTTGGAGGCTGCAAAGCTGAAGGCGGGATGGCAAACGCGGTATTGAATTGGTCAATTATTGGAGATGGGTTCCATGGTTGGTGAAGACTTTGCTGTGGATAGCTTGTCGGACCCATGTGTCGAAACTGAGCATGATTCTGGTCGCTCATAGAGTAAGGAGGATAGTATTGTGGAGTCGATGATTTCGAATCGCCATTGATGTTAGATAGTGGCGGCGTCGGAAAATATGTTTGAGGTGGCTGCGAGTAGTGCTGTTGATGTTGATAGAACGCTTGATCGGGCGGAGGTATGAAATTACTCTGCAGGTCATCGCTAGGTCGCCGTAATTGCGAAGATGTGCTTGAAGGGCTACTGCTGTACGGAAAGCTAGGTCTCAAGTCAAACGGTCGATCCATATCCGCTGAGAACGCTGCACGCAAGTTGTTGATTTGTTTGTCGGTCTCGATCATCGGCCATTCAGGCATGCACTTTTCGAGGAGTCGCATATGTCGGACGAAGTACTCGCGCGCGTCGGCATTGAAATCGGGATCAGGCGACGTAATAGCAACCTGGAAAATTAGCACTGCATACTGTGGTCGTGTACACAAACTCACCAAATGAAGCATGATACACGTCAAAATTGCGTAAATTGTGTAACTCACTCCGCGTTGCATGCATATCAAGCCCAGCATATCGTATTGCTCGACAATCGCTTCTTGAAGCTGACATAACTTCTTGGCTGCCCCATAGCAGACCGACATATTCTGCTTCCACTCTGGAGTGTTAAACATGGCCTTCTTGGCCAATGACACAATTTGAGGGCGGTGCAACATAATGATTCCGAGCTGATGATGACCATGCATATTGCCGATAAAGTGTGAAGGCAGACGTGGCAGATTACCGTCAGGAGGTAGATCGAGCTGCAAGTCCTGTGGTAATTCTTTGGGCCACTTGTGAAAATCTTCGGTAATCCCGTCAAAGATCGGATCGAATGCCCACTCCTTCTTCCTCTTCACTTTTACGTAGCCTTCAGCACAACGGCGAATATTGAGAGCATTTCGCATCCAATAGGAAAACTCGTATGACAGTTTTGACTCGTATTCATCGATGTCCGAATTCGGTGGATGTGGTGACAGATCAACTGTGTCATAGTCGACCCCGAAATCGAAACGACCTTGGGAAGCTCCTATCATCATCTCACACGCTGCAATCAGAAGCCAGATACGAGTCTTCGTGATACATTCTGCTGGTGCAAACCCACAAGGCTCGCCTGCCTCGTGAATGGCGTGGTGCTCGTGCATGTCGAGATCTTTGGCCATCGACAAAGCAGTCTTACATGTCATCCATGATTTGTAAAAGTAACCTCTCTTCGGTGACGCTTCTCGTGCCTTCATAAGGAGCATCAAAGCTTGAACCGTGCTCAGTCTTGGAGTGTCAAGAAATGAGGCCTCATGCTTGTTCGCTAAAGCCAACCATGGTGACTCTTCCACCGGTTCCCCACTCACACGACCCGCACAAGCAAAGATTGCTTCGAGCAACAACGGAGATAAGCTCTGTCGATCGGTTTCCCACTGATGATAGAATTGGTTGCGAGATAGTACAGGAACGTAAGGGTGTACGTCCTGGAAGAATATTCGGAATGATTCTCGAGCATCCTCATCTTCTGGCATGAGAGCCGGTGGTATGCGAATCTGACTACCTGCTGCTGTGCTTAAAGGTGGAAGTTCGATTTCTGTTTCCTGGATAGGTCCGTCGGGTTCGGCATTCGTTTGTTGTCGAGCATACGGTGCCACCCCGTTCTCGCCAATTCGAAGCTCGCCCAATTGTTCAGACAGGCTTTCGGCTGTCTGGTTTTCCGGTGTCATCGGGCTTGCTTGAGACTGTTGTGATACGACAGTAATATCGGCCGTGTCGAGCGGGCTGAAGCGTTGAGAGTATGCTTCGTTCATTGACTGGACACTTTGTAATTGGTGTTGTGACACATATTGAAAAGTGTCTTGTATGAGAGGTGCATGGATGTTGTCTTGACTAAATGTTGACACATTCTGCAACTGGTGTGTCTGATATTGTGGATATGCATCAAACGGTAAAGAGACGGGGATTGATGAGTTTGTAGGCTTCGATGGCGTTGGAATGACACCTGGTTCTTCCGAGCCACCTTGGTCAAACTCCAACCCACCAGCAGGTGGAACACAAGGGAGTTTGAGACGTTTGCAAGCTGCACAAGGCCATGTGTTTGTAGTGGCCGCATCACACTTGATCTTCCGTTTACGACAACCTTCGCACGCTCTCATGACCTTGAGCCTCTTGTGTCGGTTGTGTTCGTCAACGAACACGTAGTTTTTGGGGCCCGTGGGCTGGCCATTTGAGATTTGGAATGTCTGCATACTGACAGTAGTGAATTTCGACACATCATCTAAACAGAGTACGCAACTTCTGACACCCCTTTAGATCCGACAACGTGTTTTCCGATGAGATAAAATCTGACGAAAGTGGTGCAGTGAATTCGGAATTTTACAACAGTGGCGGAACCAAGGTCCGGCGGTCGCACGCGGTCGAAGATGGTCTGTGTGACAGACTATGAAATGAAATGGCGGTGGTCCAGATCCGTCGAATACACAGATAGTTTCTTCCAGGTCAGAGATTCTTCGAAGAGGCCTGATGCAGTAGATTTACCAACTAGTAGGATGTCACTATCTATCGGCCGGATGATCAGATTGATGAAGGAATGGCATCCGCCACGCAGTATAGGAGCGCGTCTTCAATATTGATGCCGGAGCAATTTCGAGAGGTCGATCCGTCAAATGGCAGAGTTTTCGAGACGTAAGTGGCCAGACAAAGCACTGATCGTCAGACAGTTTGAGTCCAAACGTGTTGTCGAAGTGTCGCGGATGCCGAGACAATCGAGCTTCGGATTTGAGAGCGCGAGCAGGGCAGAGTGAAACAATATGAAGCGAATGATGAAGAGCGCGGTCAGATGAAGGCTTGATGCAGAGAGTTTGCATGGATATGAATTGGACACACGAGGTGGGAATACGATCACACACACAGCTTACTGCGATTTGCTTCTACTGGCCACAGCGAGAGTTTGGGCTCGTCGAGGTGCGATGTGCACATGTGTGGAGTAGGTTTGGAAGGGGGGGGAAAGCACCAGCACCAGCACGAGTGGCTGGTT
>JAOSBN010088464.1:0-12049 GCA_027563595.1 Erythroxylum suave
TCTTAATTATAAGAATGTTGATACTTATTGCATAATTTTTGTAGATTATGTCCACTCCATCCAACAACCTTTCTATGTGATCTATCCTAGAGAAAGAAAAGCTTAATGGAACAAATTTCCTAGACTGGTATAGGAACTTGAGACATGTTCTCAAGCAAGAAAGAAAGGAAAGTTTACATGAACCATGCCTTGTGATTAATCTTGATATCGTGTTGCAAAGGGACTTAGCTTATAACCATGATTACAGGTTAAATCAGATTATCAATCCTCATTTGATTTGGGTAGTCATAACGTCTTGCTAGAGGCCACTTACGACTTATGGGCCTTGAAGTGTGATCAAGCCCATTGCCAACATCAAATGAACCTACAGGGTCACACACAAAGAGTGATGTGATTTGGGCTTATTCTCTTAGGCCTAATTTATTAGGCATTGAATAACTATATATGGATATATTTATTGAGCTAGAGTGAATTAAGTTGTTGGGATTTTATTATATGAGATATAATGGACCGAAACTTATTGGGCTTTAATGGGATTAGGTTTTCTCTATAAATAGAGAAACATAGGTTTCATAAGAGTGAGACACCATTGTAATACAAAACCCTAGCCACCATTCTAGAGAAGTGCGTGCGGCATTCGGAAAGAGTTTCAGGACGTGCTAGCACACAATAGCCGCAACCCAGATCGTGCATACTTGTGAGGATACTGGTAGAGGACATTCGCGTGTAGCAGTGTCTACGAATTCAAAAAACAACCATCAATCCTTGTCAAAAAGGTATTTTTGCACATCCTATAGGTTTTCAGTTATACATCGTGTTGTGTTATGGTCTCTTCCGCAGCGTATTGTGAATACTCGGGCCATATGTGATCCAACACTCTGAAGTAAAGATAAGAGAAGATGGATTGATGGTGGTAGGCAATAGATTATGTCTTCCAGACATGTAAGAGTTGATGGATGAAATTCTTGATGAGGTACACAATGCACCATATGCAATGCACTCGAGGAGTACAAGAATGTATAGAGATTTAAAAGAGCACTTCTGGTGGAGAGGAATGTAGAAATATGTTGTAGAGTATGTTGGAAAATGCTTCGTGTGCCAATAAGTTAAAACATAGCATTAATCGCATATCAACAAGCTTAAACCTTTGTCTATTCATAAATGGAAGTGGGAGAACATTATAATGGATTTCTTGATGGGATCGCCAAAGACCAGCAGGAAGCATGATACAATATGGGTGATTATCGACAGGCTAACTAAGTCAGCACATTTCTTGCTAATTAAACAAACTGATTCTTTGAATGCCTTGGCCAAGAAATACATAGATAAAATAATAAGACTTAATGGGATTCCAAGTTCTAAAGTCTCAGATAGGGATCCTAGATTCAGCTCTAGATTCTAAGAAAGCTTGCAAGAGGCTTTCGAAACCAAGTTGCATTTTAGCACAACTTTCCATCCACAGACTAATTGCCAATCAGAGAGGACAATAAGGACATTAGAGGCGATATTAAGAGCTTGTGTCACGGACTTGAAAGGCTTATAAGATGATCATCTTCCTTTAATTGAGTTTGCTTACAATAATCATTACCATTCAGGAATTTAAATGGTACCTTGAAGCTTTGTATGGTAGGAGGTGCAAAATTCCTATTTGTTGGCATGAGGAAGGTGAAAGGAGACTTTTAGGACCTAAGTCAGTATAAGCTACAGTTGACAAGATTAATTTGGTGAAGCAGAGACTTAAGGTAGCTCAAGATAGGATGAAGAGCTATACAGATGCACATAGAAAAGAGATGGAATATGAAGTTGGAGACAAAGTATTTCTTAGAGCCTCCCTATAGAAAGGAGTCTTAAGATTTGGTAAAAAGGGAATGGTCAGTCTAAGATACATAGGCCTTTATGAAATTATTGAGAAGATTAGGCCTCTAGCCTATAAGTTATCCCTACTACTAGAATTATCTAAGACTCACAATGTCTTCCATGTATCAATGTTGAGAAGATAAAGATCATATCCTTCACACATAGTCTAACCTTTAGAGGTTCAATTAAAGGAGTATTTAACTTATGAAGAAAAACCAGTAAAGATTTTAGATTCAAAAGAAAAGGTCTTAAGAAACAAGACTGCGAAGATGGTTAAGGTCTTATGGAAGAACTATGTAGGAGAAGATGCAACATGGGAGCCTTTGGAAGCCATGAAGAGGTATCCACACCTAATTGTAGACTCAGATAAGAATTTCAATGACGAAATTCTTTAAGGTGAGGAGAAATGTTAGACCCTAATTTTTTCTTAGAATTTAATCAATTAATTTAGCAAACATGAATAGAAATAAGAATTATTTAATTAGAATCTATTGGATTTTAGTCATGAATATATTTTATTTAAATTTGCTTGCATGAATTAAATAGAAATGTTAGAATTAAGTTAGTGTGTAATAGATATAAGAGAATAAAAGAGCAGGTAGACATTAAATTAAGGGTGGAGGGGTGAACTTGGAAGGACTAAAAGTGGTGTTAAATAAATAAGAAAAGAAATGAGAAAGATAAAGAGAAAACGTGTTGATGAAGCTAGGAAGAAAGAAAGAAAAACGTAGAAGGAAGCAGAAGGAAAGAAGGAGAAAACGAACCAGAAAAAAAGAAGAAGGAAGGAAAGAAAAAAGAGAAAGAAGAAGGAAGATGATTCAGCAGAACTTTAGGTAACATTCATCTTTTCCTCTTACTTTGGGAGAAAAAGGAACTAGCAAAAATGAGTTTCATGTACTGGAAATAAAGGGAGAAAGGAGAGGATGAAGAAACCCAATTTTGATTTTCATGGATTTTAAACTAGATCTTAATACTCTAGCTTAGATAAACCATGGGTAGATTAAGCCTAAGCTCAATTTTGATTATTAAAGCTTTATGGATTAACTATTTGTATATTTGTTTGAATCAAATTTTTTTTGTTAAACGAAAGCAAATAAATCCAAGGCAAAACTAAGAGGAAAAGCAAACTTGAGTTTGGAATTACAATCAATTAGGTGGGTAATATGTTTATAGTTATTGTGGATGATGGACTGATGTCTTGCTTGCTTGTATGTTTAATTATTTGACTTTGAATTATTGCAATTTTTGGAAAATTCATTATGATTTATTATTATGTTATGCCTTGAAAGATTTTACAACATGTTTTATTAATGAAAATAGGAAAAGCACAAAAAGCATGAAAGTATGAACATGTGATGAAAGGAATTAAGCATCGAAATTTGCTTATGTTTGGGCAAGAGAAATACCATTTTGTTCGACAGATACGCGTTGAATTAAAGAATTCTACCGGCTTCCCACTTGTGGCATATAACTCCTAAGAAACTAACTCAGTTAGTTCATTATGTAAACTTCGATTTCTCATTTCGATCTATGGGACTATCTTAAGCCATTATGTTTGTGCATTTAACTTTGGTTTGTTAAGCATGATATATAATTGAGTGTTATGTTTTGATGGTTGAATATACATGATATAATTTATTTATATATATATATATACATTGATTATGTGTGGCTAGTTACCAATGGCTATAAACGTATTAGGCACTGAGCTTCACAGCTCACCCTATTATTTTCAACTCCTCAGGGAATTCATTTATATTTTGTATTATGCTATTGATGTCACCTTTGATATGCAATTAAGGCTATGTACAAACTCTGTTTTGATTAGGCAATGAATGTAAGAGTTGAAGAAGTTCCCTTTGTACTTGTTTAAAACTATCTTCTTTGTTATGTTGTTAACTATTGTTGAAAATGGGATAGTATGTTACTAGATGGCCCTAGATATAATTAAATTTAATTGTCTTACTGGGGGTCATGTATGGACATTTAGTGTTTGTTAGACCCGAGTCTTTTTGGAATATTTAAAAGATCATAATAGGCAAAAGAAGAAAAGGGGAGTAGAACTGTAGTGCTAGCCTTGATAGAAATCATATCCTGATTTCAATGATTAAACTGCATTGATGTAGGCTGAATCAGACAAAGATGTCTTCATAAAAGTTGTAACTTATCCTCTTAGCTTTCCAATGGTATAAAATTTGAAATTTTTGGACATCAAAATTTAGAGATATAACTATTAGAAGGTAGTGATACTGGACAACTTTTAGGAAAGTAACTAATTTGAGCTTCTCATTACAACTTTGAGCTTCTAGCCTTCTTCTCACTTGATCTTCACCTAATCCTCTCATAATGTAGCCATGAAATAAGTATCAAGACCTGGGCACAATAGAAATGGAATCAAATGGTGTAGATGGTATAAAAGTAACAAAGTCTAAAGAAGAATTGGGATGCTAAGATGAAATATTAGTTTCCTTGAAAAGTAGGGCTATATATATCCTTTTTTGTGCATTTGGAAGAAATGAATTCAATATAGTGTCTACGTATGAAACAACTCACAAAATTTTTCATAGTCTCTACGTATGAAAAAACTCAAAAATTTTTCATATTCTAGAAGTCACTCACAAAGGAACAAATCAAGTTAAAGAATGCAAAGTTAACATATTAACGCATTAATATGAATTATTTTAAATGAAGCATGATGAAAGCATAACTAACATTTATACTAGATTTATTTCATTATTAATGATTGTAAAGGTCTTAGAAAGAACTATACTAACAATGAGATAGTAAAAAGGCTGCTTAGGTCACTTTTGAAGATGTGAGAAGCTAAAGTGACAGCCATACAAGAAGCCAAGGATCTAACAACATTACCATTAGAAGAACTTATTACATTACTCCTTATATAAGAAATGAGCTCTAAGAGATACAAGAAAAAAATGATGATTTTAAAGAAAAAATTTAACATTTAAAGCCTTCAAAGAAGAATTAAGGAAAGAAGAACAAGCATTAATTAGTGAAAGCGATGATGGAGATATGGCTTAATCGTTAGAAAATTTAACAAGTTCTTGAAGAAGAAATTATCTAAAAGAAAGCATTTCAAAGAAGGTAAATTAATTTAAAAAATAAATCCTCTAAAATTATTTGTTTTGAATGTAAAAATATTAGCCATACAAAGTCACAATGTCCTCAAGTCAAAGATAATGAGAATTATAAGAGAAACTATAAATTGGAGAAGAAAGACAAGAAGCAAAAAACTTAAAGCATCAACTTGGGATGAAACAAGTGAATCTAAAAGTGAGCATTCAAAATAAGAGATAACACATAAGCGCTTTAGTAGTATAGATAAAGATAAGGTAACATCTAACCTGATTCTTGAGATAATGATTGATTGTGATGTTGATTTGATATATAATAAATTAGTTGAGAGCCTAGAAATTACGAGCATGAAAAAGGAAAATCTATCCTCTAAACTCAAAGAGGATCAAAAGAATCTAGACATATGCATGAATGAGAAAGAAAGATAAAAAGTTAATTGCATAGCATTAAAGCATAAAAATGTTATTATTAATGACAATCATGACTTAGATTTATTATAGTGTGAGAATGAAAAACTAAAAAAATGGGTAGATTCTCTCAAGGAATCTTTGTCCAAGTTTACTATAAAAAACTATAAAATATAATAGGATCTCAAAATAATTCCAATGATAGGCATGGAATATGATATATAACCATGGAAATGAAGGTAATTCTAAAACCAATTTTATCAAAGGGAAATATTTACGTAGTGAAGAACTGTTACCTAGTTTATCAAATGAGTGTAGAGTGTCCACATCTAAGTATATAGATGCACATTCTACATCCATTAGGACTAATCATAAAAGAAAATATCATGCTTTTATATATAGCTCACAATCTAGGCATATATTTTAATACTATCAAGGGAAGAATAAGCATAACTTCTACGATAATATACACCCACTTACACCCTTTTAAGCCTTAAAGATGCATACATCAAGCTTTCATTCATTGTAAGCATCCTACATATAATCATGGTAGCCCATTTCACTTCCTTAAGAGAACATTCAGTAACCTTAACATCCAAAAAAAGATTCCTTATTATGCATACATAAATAGATTCTGAGTAATGCATATATATATCATCATTACTTGTAACATGGTATGTTATTTTTGTGATATGGTTATATCGAAAAAATTTGTTCTTTTAAACAAAGGATGTCAAGTACACCCTTAAAGTATGGATTGAAAAGAATAAGGAACCCAAAAACCAAGGAACTAAACTTATTTGAGTTTTTAAAATAGGTTAATCACCTTATTTTGTAAGGTTATTAGAAAAGAGCAAATGGTATAGAAGTGATGCATGTCGAATGCACCAAGAAAAAACTAACTCTGCATATGAAAATTGATAATAGTAGATGAGTAGAGATCGTATCCATAGGGAATGTACGTGTGGCTTTTGTTATGAAAAAAATTGATATTTAGGAAATAAAGGGGGTCTTGGTAAGATGCAATTAAGAAAATAAATTAAAATTAAAATAATGAAAGCAAATCAAATCAAGCAATTGATGTTTGATAAAATTGATGGATTTGTTTAGAATCCACTTCTTAATTCAATCTTAGCTTGCACACAAATAAGTATACTTCATTGTCTGGTTTTTTTTCACACCTTTCTTAGAAACTATTAATCGTAGGTTAATAATAAGTCATGTTAGCCCTGATTTTCCCTTAGATCTTGTTTAATTAAAATAACCTCTTTAATTAAACCAAGCTATCGAGAAACCTAGAACAAGCTCTCTAGATTAAGTAAGACAACCATAATATGAACTAAGAAAATAGAATAATCTAGGCAACAACTACTCAAGCTCGAGTCATTTAATCTATGTTATGTTATTTTTAACAATTTAAGACCATTATTTTATCAGAAATGAATCGAAACACAACTATTACATTTTTTATTAAAGATTCTGGCAAAGGGTTTATATAAATGAAATTCAATGAAAGCATTGAAATCACTATTAAATAAATACCCAAATCAATAGGAAAAGAATAAAATAAACAATCTCTACAAAGAGAATATCAACAATACATAATAAAGAGATGTTTAGATGTGATATTTGGCTTCAATTTTCCCTATAAGCTGGAAGAAGGAAGATTAGCCCTCTTATCTCTTCACTGCAGCAACTCTCTTCTTTTTACGGTTCACTATTCACTGATGGGACAATTTAAGATTAATGTCTCAAGCCACTATTCACTCTTCTCTTTTCTTTTCACTGTCGCCACTCTTCTTCTCTTCTCAGACTACTCTCCACTATTCATGATGTGAAGAATCAACTTTGGCAATTTTTAGTCCACCTACACTATTCATGACTCTCTTCTCCTAATTCTCTTCTTTTCCTTGATTTTTCTACCCTTCTTATTTTATTCTGCCACCACTTCACTATTTCCTCCTCACTGTAGCTTGATTTGACAAATTAAGGTGAGGGTTTTTGGTACATACCTCCTGTACACGTCTTACCCCTTCTGCAGTGTTAACCACTACCATTTAACTCTTTTAAAAGGCTGTTTAAGTTGAACATATTCTACTGCACATTTTGCTTCCACTTTGTTGTCGTTTCATGCTTTAACTTTATATTTGTATTCCATCATTAAATCTACACGTAAAATTAGTAAGAACATAAAATGAGTAATTGAACAAAAAAAATTGTAATGAATTCAAATGAAATAACATATAAAAATATAGCAAAATCCATTCATATCAGTAACTTTGACAAAATGTGTTTAAGAATAAGATAGAGCTATAGGTACAATCAAACACCATTCATGATCATGACATTCCACTACTTTACATATCATTTAATTTATCCAACATTAAGATTCACATGCATAATCATGAATCAAAGGACATTTTTAGGTTGTAACATGGGAAAATGTTAAGGTGAGATGTATTTTGCTAAAGTAGCACAAAATACATCAAGGCTAGTGAAGAAAGAAAAAAAATGTAATATCAAGTGCAAAAACAACATTCATTGGAAACTAGGTACCATCAGCTATGATGAATGCAAAAACTATGTTTAACAGCCAAGATTCAAACCTTCACACCATAAACATATGAAGCATAAATCACTCATAAAAATTAATGATAAACAATAAATTGTAACTAAAGGGAGTGATTCTTCAAAATAATATCTCCTTTATTCATATTATAATCAACTCACCCTTTTGTACAACTTTAAAAGGAAAGACCAAATAACTTAGCAAAATAAATGATTTCCTCCTTAATAATTTTATTTATGTACTTTATTCTTTTCCTTTCTTAGTTTTTTTCCAACAGAAAATAAAAAGATACAACAACATTGGAATTCTTTGATAAGAGATAAAATGAAATTCCGATAATTATAACCAACCTATAGATATGCACACCCCCACATTTGCACTCTTTTGCATTCACAATCATCAACAATAAAAAAATGCACCACTGGCTTTTATGTAGGACATTTGGTTAGGTTAAAAGCATGTAAAGTGTTTAGCACAAAAGGAAAATGTAAATAAAGCTCAAAGGGGCTTATCAAAAGGAAAAATCATATCGATACGTGGGCTATTTGGCTAATGTAGCTTATAAAACAAAGAATTCCTATATCATTTTCATATTAATACATGTGATAAAGATGTGGTCTCAAATAAAAATATCAAAGCAAAGTCAGGATGCACATGTCATGAATGTCATATATAAATCAAAGATAATGAGACTAATAAGGATAAATCAGTTAATAAAGGCTCAAAATCTCATTGGCTTGTATCTCTCCATTAGGAAACTCTTCTAAATATAATATATATTGAACAATTACAAGAGTGAAAGTGCATGCTTAAGTTTCCATGAATTACTCTAGTTAATTCACTATTTAATTATGGCTATATAGTCCTAAAGGCAACAGAAAAAGAGAGCATGATCATTTTTTTGTTTGATTTTTAACCTAAGAAAAACATATGAGTAGAACACAAACTTAAAAAAAATGTTAATGAAAACTAAAATTGCTACCCCTACTTAAAAATTACATTTTCCCTAATGTAACATAAAATGTAAGAAATTGGGCATTTAATAGAAACAACAAATGCGAGAATGTAAATGAAAATGAACAAACTTCCATTGGGTTGCCTCACAAACAATGCCATTGTTTCATGTTATTGGCTTGACTCCATGTTTTCCTTATCATGTTACAAAATTTTGATCTCTAGGGATCATAACTCCAAAATTTCCACTTAACCTTCGTGAGGGTAAGGTTTGAGTCTATGACCAGTTACATGTAATGTCTTCCTTATTTTTAGACTCTTAATCTCTATTGCACCATAGTAAGCGACATTATTAGTCATGAAAGAATGAAACTGATTGATAGTTTTATGTATGTTAAGTTTTAATATTTATAACCTTGATATTTTTGTAAGTGCACGGGTGCGTCGTACCTAAGGTATCGTTCCCATAAGGAGGGTAATTTAACCTTCAAATCTATGTCTTGACTAAATTTCACAATAAATCAAAATAAACAACTAATGTAAAAATTTAACCAATCAAACCATAACTTTCAAGAATTGAATTTAGAAAATATAAACAAGATAGGACTTTTAAACAATCGAATTAAGAATTAACCTAGGAGTTACCAATTGAGAGAAAGGGGATTTATCCGAATTTGATGAAATTCTACTCAACTATGGAATCATCAAATTACCGAGTCTAGACGGTCCTAAGATAGATTACTCTCTCTCGAGTTATATTCGTTAACCCTAATTATAATCCCTAATTTATATTATGGAATTGTAATCTCTAGATTTCTAATAATCCCAAAACCTAAATTAGTTTTAAAATTGTCCAATTACCTACCGGAAACCTATGTTGTATCTCTCATTACACGATTTTACTGGTTTAATTTAATTTTTATCTATCAAACTACCTAACTCTCGTTAGCCTCATTTGATGATATTCACTTGGCTCACCCTCTCAGTTTATTACCAATGTATTAAGCATAGAAATTGAATAACAAATAACTCAATGAAAACATAATAAATCAAACCTTATTAATCTTAAAGATAAAAATCCCAAAGGTGAGTTTAGACAAAAATCAACATTCACAAACACCTATTCTCAACGACTATCCCAATTCCATACATCATTAAAATTGAAATAAATCAGAAAGTACTATCAGAATGGACTAGTGGAGGCAATGATAGCGAGAAAAACCACCTGTTCCGAAAGGACTTTGGGTCAAACTTCTTCTTTGTGTCTCATTTCCTTTGTCTCTTTCCTCAAATCTCTCGATATGATCTTTAGGGAACCGATGCAAAGAGGCTACTCTTCTGTTCTTTGATGTTTTATATATATCTTTGAAGCCGTAGGTTGATTAGAGGTCAAAACGGTCCGAAAAGTCCCTCAAAACTTGACATTTTTAGTTGTTTTCGTGTCTGCTCGACGTAGGCCACGAATGTGGTAGGCAAGGCATGCCTCCTACAGCCTCACATCTTTTTGTCACGATTGTGGCCTGTTTTGCCATGATGTTTTTGGCCTGAAACTCTTCGAAACTTTCCCGTTCTTCACTGTTTACCTTAAAACATTAACAAACACATCAAGTTACCTTAAAAATATAAAATTTAAGCTTAAGACTCACACTAACCCATAAAAACACTCAAACATATAAATTAACACAATCCTAGCCTAAATACACACTAAACACTCAATTTAACATTTAACTCAAGCAAACAAAACACCAAACACTTAACAAACACACAACACATAGTGTAATTGTGAGAAAATAGCTTCAACTTCATGAAATAAATTTAATCTTAAACACAATCATACAAGTTATATCAAATCATTAACTTACAAGATCTGCATCTAAGGGATTTGAAGTAAATATACAAATTAATAGAGATCTAACTGTTAATTTATTACCCTTTTCAATTGCACAAACACATTTATAATTCTTTGGTCTTCCAGATTCTGTAACTGTTCCTAAGAATATTTTCATGAAAAGTTAAGCTTAATACAAGTCTGGTAGGTTTTATTAGGGAAACACATATTTTTTATTTAATTTATTGAACATGGACTTAGCCTTTTATGTGGAGGCAAACATTGGTAATGAATGTCGATTTAGTTCCTCCACTAAGTCATGTTTATTAAATAGCTTGGTTGATTATAGCTTTCTGACGCAGAGGCATACATTTATGATGCTTGTCGATCTGGTTACTTGGCTATTATCACGTTTTCAACTAGCTACTAACTCTATTCATAACCCAAAGGTCAGCAGATTAGTGATTTATTTAATAAAACATACATTTGGTTTTTTTAATTTTATTTACTTTACCTACCTTATTGTTTTAGCTATTCATTTTCATGAAAGAAATGCTATTTAAGCTACTTAAGTTGGAAGGATTCAAATTATGAATGAATGTGACAATCTGGAGGGTTCTAAACTTACACTAAGTCCTAATTAAGTTGTATATTTATCCAAAGAACCCTAATTCACTAATTTTGTGAGCTAATGATTATTCACAACATAATAGAATATGTTCAAAATCAAATAAATTTCACTTCATCTAAGCCATTGACACATTCAAATAATTCACACAATGTAACCTAATTACTATCATACATTATAAAAAATCACATACGAAAGAAAAATCACATACGAAGTAAAACACATAATCCATCCCCACAATTGAACAACACCTTATCCTAAATGTGAGAAGGACACAAACAACACATAAGAGATATGAAAAGATGAAAATTAAAGTAAATAGATAATAAATAAAAATAAACAGAAAAAATAGAACTAAAGCTAATTTGAAAAGGAAAAATTGGGTTATACACAAATCTCACGAAGATGGAGGTGGTGACGGTGTCGAAGGCAGCAATTGAATGCCCTAAGCCTCAAAATATCGATGGATTCACCGGATATCCCAGCTCTGGAGTTGTGTGTTCGTGTCATTTCCTTCATTGTTATGGTGTTCTCTGCAATTTTGTAGTTGGTGTTGGACATGGCATCCAAAACTTTCTTCTACCTTTGTTCTTCCTCTTCTTCTTCATCAGATTCTTCACTCATAGATTCCTCTTCTTGAAGTAATTCACACGTTAATACAACACTTAGAAAACGATATTTAAGATGCACAAGAAGGGGGGTTGAATTGTGTA